>OZ038320.1:13434780-13543029 GCA_964035795.1 Pterobdella sp. o SKG-2022
GTATTTTATAGTGCCTTTTATTGAAACAAGTTTTTTACACTTTATATAAATGAATTTCAATTAGAAATATTTTCATGTTTGAAACACCTTACACTTTGAGCTTGAAAATTAAATTTTTCACAACATAGACAGTCCCCTAAATTGATCTCAATGTTTTCAAAGTCTATTTGTTTCTACTATTCTTTCATTATGTTACCTAAAGGTTAAACTTAGATGGATAATACTTATTAATTGTTCCGATATTGAAGCTTCATATACTTTTAAATGATACATTATCGCGCTTTCTAGATTACTTTTATGAAAAACTGCATCTGATTATTTGTAATAAAAAATCCATGAAGGAATTGTAGCTTTTGAAAAACGTTGTTTTTTTTATCATATAATCTTCATACACAAATGCTGCAATGAGTTCAAGAGCGAATAAATCTGTCTACTATGAGTCTTTGATTATTTGGAGCTATGTAAATCATCTTCTATTAGTTTTCATTTGTTTCTTTTGAATTGTCTACTTGGAAAAGGATTCAACGCACGTCATATTGGTGCAGAATATTTTATTTATAAATACGCCTGGAATATATTTCATCACCAATACTTCACTCATTGTTGTTGTATTTTATTTTGTTACATTAAATTTGTCAAAAAAGTCATTATAGATGAAATTTTTAATTCTTATCATATTGTGACATGTATTGAGCAGCCAGTGAAGAATGCCGACTTCATCATCCCCGTGGAGATTGACGGAGTGATCCACCAGGTTTGTGCACTAGTTATCGTCATCATGCTTATAATACCAGTTTTATGTTCATATTAATTTATTTTTATAGCTTGTTTGTGTCTATTTATTCTACGTAAAACTAAATTTTTTAGAAAGTGGCTTGAAATTTTTTTATAGCATATAGCATTCAATTATCACATCATTTCCAATGAATTTATTTAAGCTGCTTAACTTTGAACTGAAAACTCTGGGACTAACCTTTATTACTCAATTAGTTGTTGAATTCAACTCTCAAACGTATTAAAATATAAAAAAAAGGTTTTTTGAAAAAATTTACGAAACTGTCCCTAAAAACATTTCACATTATCAAGTAAAACTCAAAAGTTATCAAACACCAGATCGGGTCCATATCAACACCTTCTTTACAATATTTTTATCAATTTATCCAGTGGTCATTTAAAGCACCCCAACGAAATTTCGCTCATTTTCTATTATTCAAAATAGCGTGAGCAAATACGAAAGGAGTATGCCACTTTTAATTAATTGATTAATTAATTGATGAGATATGAAGTAGCGTGAAACATCAGGTGTACGTGTTGAAACGACCTCACGTTGATGAGTTCCTGCAGAGGATTGGCCAGTTGTTTGAGTGTGTCCTTTTCACTGCCTCCCTCGGCAAGGTACATCCATCAATTCTTTATAACTTTGCATTTTGACTTAAATTTCAAACATATTCTGTGTTGTTTTACGTTTTGAATTAATATTGCATTTTTTATGTTAATTTCAATTACCAATTCATTTAACAGATAGTTAAATGAAAAGATTTTGATTATAATAACTAAATGCTCTATTCTCATATGGATGATGATGAAATGATAATGTTAAGTAGTCAAATACTTTGCTTTTTCGTATTCGAGTTCATGCACATGTTCTACTTATTCACCATGTTATCCTAGGCCTAGTTTTTTGGAGGTGTATCGATATATTTGAAGGAGTTTGTATGTTTTTTAGTTTAACAATAATATTTAAATGAGTAGGTTTTTTGATTGAATCAATATAAAAATGTTTATAATGCATCAAGATAGTTGCATAAACCTTCATAAGCAGTAACTTGTGTTAATCTATTGAGATTTGGAATTGTGTCGAACTGAGAGTCTTGTTTATTATTGAAGCCGTTGTGTTGTGATTTAATTGGTGGTTCAGAACTATAAAGCTTATTTAGAAGGAAATTAGTTATTGCTTAAAATCAGCTTTGCAAAAATAAAAAACTTACTTGTTTTGTGAGCATTATTTTCTTGGACGTCTGATCAAAGACTTTAGAGGATATGTAAAAATTGAATTTAAATAAAAATTATTAAATAGTTTCTTTGTTAGGGAAAAAGATTCAAAAAAATTAATTGCTAGGTGACACTCATAACATGATTAAAAAGAACATTGATAATTAATTAATTTGGAGGGGATTTATGGAGTATGTTGGATATTATTGGTGGTATACAAGATCATTATGCCATCAATTTGTTTGTGAGTACCTTCAATAACATCTTTCTTCCGAAAAAAAATGTTTTTAAAGAGATCGGAATTTCATAAGGCATGGTTAGCTTTAGTAGGAGTTTTAATGTTGGTTTAATTATGCGAAATATTTTATTCAATCCGTGTATCAAGTACGTGTAATCTAATTATGCTATGATATTCCACATATGTTGTTTTTGCCACTCTCATTAATGCTTGTCATCGTTACATAGATTGATGGCAATCAGAATAATAGCTGAGACAGTAAACATCCTAAAGACATAAAAATATCTACACTACTACTGAGCTTATAATATCGCTCAATATTGAAAATGATATACGTCAAATCATTTTTTGTTTGTATCTATGATCCCAAAATTTTGCATTATAATTTTATTCACCGTGATAAATTTGAGCTTATAATAGCTTGTAAATGTGGCAGTATGCGGACCCAGTGACAGACCTGCTCGACAAGTGGTCGGTCTTTCAAGCCCGCCTTTTCAGGGAGTCGTGTGTCTTCCACGTTGGAAACTATGTTAAGGTTTGGCATTTTTTTAATCAATTTTTTCAAATTCATTGGTGGATTTAATGAGTGTTGATAGGTTTCAATACATTAAAGTTCATACTGAAGCTCTACTTGAGTTTAAATGTTTTTTGAATTTTTCTTTCATTCACGTCAATAGCTTTTTTTTTCATTTTTTAACATCAATTGAAAACTATAATGAGAAATATTTTGAAAAAACAAATAAATCAAGCATAAATTTTTTTCTATTTTTATAATTCATGTAGTTGAATTTAGTTCAAAAGCATTTCAAGTTGGAAACTTTTGACGACCAGGATTTGAACCTGCTTGGCAGGGATGTGGACAAGGTGGTGATTGTTGACAACTCACAAATCTCATATCTTTTTCATCCAAAAAACGCTGTTCGTTTCATTTTTATAACCAAAACGACGTTTTTTATTCAATTTAATTGTTTTATTACTTATATGAAAGTTGATGGCATTATCATGAAGGTTCCGGTGACATCATGGTTTGAAGATCCTGATGACCACGAGCTGAAAGAGTTGATCCCCTTCTTTGAAAGATTGGCCACTTGTGACGACATATACCCACTTCTCAGTCTGCAACAAAGACACCAGTACAATATCAAACACATGAGCGGCGCCGCTAAGACGATTTGCTCATCTAGTCTTAATGCAACCTTTTCCCCTCTACCCATCAACCTTACTGCGGCTCCCAAGTTGTCTGTAGATTCAGAAGGCACAACAAAAAATGATACTTCTGTGAGTGGCAAATTAGTCAGCTCAGTTTTCAATGATTCAAATGCTCACGATAACAACAGTTCCATTTCTCAAGTTGACAACACAGGTCATGATGCAAAATGTGATTCTTTGACCAGCGAAAAAAACTTAGAAAACAATCCTATTGATAAAAATAGTTTAAAGAAAAACACGCCAAAATCTGAAGGTAACACAAACTCAATAAAAAATGGAAAAGTTATGGAGGTACAACGAACAAAGACAATCGACCCGAATCAGTGCACTCCCATATTGAGACTGCCTCAGCAACACAAAACCTCAGCACCTGACCTGGTCTCTGTTATTAAAGGGACACAACTGCCTCAACGTCATTCTTACCAACCCATCTCCGAGCCCCTCCAAAACATAAACCTCAGCCTCCCTTAACCCTAGCTAACTATGCATAACAAGCTCAAACGCCCAGCTGCAGGAATATTTATGTAGACGCTGTTTGAGATGTACGCATTTCAACTCCATTAAAATGTTCATAAAGTTTTTTCATCAATTATTTCACTGATTGTAAATATATGAGGTGGATCCTTTTAGAAAATTGTTTTTCAAATTTATGTAAATTTAAACACCAAATGTTCATCAGTAAATTAATTTATTTTTTGATGACATTTATTAAAGATTTTCTATTTGATTAATTGAAATTGAGATTATTGTACTCCTGTATTAAGATTGATGTTAATCATACGGGACTGATTCACTTTCATTTCAATTACTCTTCCATAATTTGATGCATACGTCTAAAACAAAGCTTGCGTGTTTCGCGATATAATTAATAGAGAAGGTTCCGTAGATGAGTGCTAATGATAACTTGAGAGGTGGCGTGTTTGATTTGTTTAATCGTATGTAGGTTATTTGATTATAATCACAGATTCATCTGCGCCAATACTTCCCATTTAAATTCGTTATAAATTCATTTAATTTTTATTATGTGTATTACCTTTTCATGATTCTTACTGAGTTATAAGCATGTTTCTTAAAGTGAAGGTTGTATGCAATGGTATTTTCGTATTACAAAGTATATTTTCAAATACTTTTTAAATTCGTTTTTATAATTAGTTATAACTTTCAAAATATTGATATTTCAAAAAGTTTTCAATAGAATTGAATTCGTCTTTCTTTTATACTAAAATCCATAGCTCAATAGACATTTTATAAGATTATACTTTATTTAATTTTCTTCTTTACCTTGCATTGTTATTTCGCTTATTTTTATTTTATATCTACATATCTGTTTTTCATGCTGTTCCCAACATAAAAAATAATGCAACGTTTGAACTTCATTCAAATTTAGGTGCGAACAAATATGATATAGACTGAACATAAATATTTTTGTATGAACCACATTAGCATGATATGTAGCTGAATAAATTCATGCAAGGAACTGCAATTTGGGTTTTTAAAGGTGTGAATAGCTGTCGTGGACCTGGGTTTTGGCATTGTTATTCTAACATCTTTATAGGGCCATTGATTGTGAAAAAAATAATACAATCAGATTTATTTCATTATTGGTTCATGTAGTTTTCTTTCATCTGAGTTTTATATTTATTTTTTATATTTTTCCATATAAACTTTACTATGAACGTCCTGTCAGTGTTATTTGGTGCCTTTGAAACTGTCGACGTTTGAGATGCTCTGTCTTACATTTTCATTCGTTCAGTTTGACTTCATTACTACCGGACCCACGAATGCTATGATGACCATCAAATGTATCTATAATATCTAATAATTCTTATTCATAATGCAAAAATTTTGTTATATAATTATTATTTGGGGGGTTTCAGTGCTTAAGTTTTGAAAGAAGGTATTCAAATCTAGATTTCAATTTCAATAAGCTCTTAATTTTCATCATCTTCAGTCAGAAATGAAAATATCGAGTTTTTTATGATCAGTATCATTTGAGCTTGAAAAGTGAATATTGGTTTGGATGTTATCCAAAGTTGCTTATGGTGTTAGCACGTTATTTTTCAAATTGTAAGGTTTATCAATGTAGTTTTCTATCAAAATATATTTTTCAAACTGGGATATTTTGAATAGACTTGAATAAATGTCTTTTCACTGTATATCCTTGTTGTCTTTTAAATTGCTTTTCGTTTGTCAGTGGTGTTTATTGGTGGATCAAGTGATCACATCATCATATGCTCGAGAGAATTATTTTGATTCTTCAATTTGTTAATGCCAAATTTTTTTGACTAAGTAAAAGTTTTTATTAAAGTGTTGTTGACACTATTGATCATTAATGTTAAATTAACAAAAATTTTTATGCATGCCATCAATAAAAGCCTCATTCATATGGTTCTTTTGATAGCGTCGGCCACAAACTTAATGAATTTCTAATAATTCGAACCACAATAACCTAACTAGTTATAACTACATTCAATTTACAAACAGCAAAATTCTGAACAATCAACTCCATCAAATCAACTTTAGACCAGTACACACTAGCTTTCACAATTAAGAGCCAACGAATCAACTCCTTTTCTTCCCTAAATGAAATATCACCAAAATTGCATCTATCTTCGTCAAAAATGTAAATCATATAGAAAAAAGGTTTTCAACTAATCTATAAGCCCCTGGAAGCAACCGAAAAATTGAATGATCTACAACCACAGGGCTTTCTAAAATAGTATTGGCCTTCCCTAAGATGGTATCTGTTGTAATCTAATGTTTCGTCGCCATTGTTGTAACTTCGTTTATAGTAGAGTGGACTCTTTACTGAAAAAATAAACTTTTATCAACAAAATAGAAACACTTTATCAATCAGAACAACTAATGCTGATGATAATAACTATGATACTAATCAACCAAGTTATTAACGCACACAGAAAAGTCAACGCTCATATGTTTATATGCACGTCACTTCTTTAGGCATGCCTACGGGTATGCTCAAGCATACGAGTTCCTAACTAATAGAAAATTACCCACAACAGTGCCTACAGCATTTCTGCTCACAAATGCCGTTTGAATTAATAATTCACTATTTCTGAAACAAAATTCAACAACGAATATAAGTTTTTCGAGGATTTTTTAGCCCATATATCCGCTCATTTTTTTTATTTATCCAAATCTCTCTCCTGCCATTACGATCTTTTTGACCTTACTATTCATCCTTCCTCCACTATTCACAGTCTTGGTTTTTTTTCAATGCATCTCTTTCCTTCAAACCTCAAATTTGTTTTGTTGCTTCTTGCTTCTACCACCCCCGTCGCATCCGACATTTCTCTCCTTGTCTTGACGATGCTTTTCTCAAGATTGTTCTTTCCCGTCTTGATTACTGCAATTCTTTATATCATAATTTTTCTAAATCTATCTTTTACTCTCTTTCTGAAGCTTTCAACTCTGCTGCATGCTTGGTCTGCCATACTCTTAAATTTAGTCATATTTTCCATCTTTTATGGATCTCCACTGGCTGCTTCTTTACTATCGCTCTTCTTACAAAATCTGTATTTGGATGTTAGATTTATTTAATTTTAAACGTATGATGTAGAGATATACAAAAGAAAAATAAAAAGGATGATGAAAAAAAGCAAAAAAGAGAAACTGTAGCTTGACCAATCTCTATCAAGATGCTTCAATGAAAAGATAAGCGAAAGAAGAGCTGAAAAGAGAGGAATGAATTGAAGAGCAAGGAAGTTTGGAGGAGGTGTTTGCCAGTATATCACTACACAAATGTTTATAATTAAATACAAGAATTTTTGAATAATATTCTTTTTTTTTCATAATTGCATGTTAGATTTTTCAAAAATTTAATACGGATAAGTTTGAAACGATGTCTTCAAAACTGTTTCTCTGCAAACTACATTTAAACGATTATCTCAACAAATACTCTGCCAAATGTTGCTCAAGTAAAATGAAAACATTCAGATTGAGTGTGAGCTAATAACTTGCCTACAATGAACTCAGAAAACTCAATGACTGATAGAACAATTAACATTTTGGGATTGAAAGTTTTTTTCAAATGGCTGAAAATATAAACGAGTTGAATTTTTCTTAATTTTGAGTCTCTGAACACCCAACCGACTCTGGGCACAGTCTTCCAAAAGATGAATTTTTTCCTCCCTTCCTCCACAATCGGCCTTTTGAAAAAAGAACCAAAAATCACAACTGTATAGATGGGTGTGGTGCCCAGAAAGAGCAGGACGGGTTGCTGGCCTTCACCCATGCGACTGGAAGCTCAAAGTGTCTATCATTTATTGTGGCTTAAGACTTCTCAGACAGCTTAAATGCTTATTAATTTATTTGTACTTTAAGTTTATTCAATTGAAATTTTTTATTGTGTTTGATTCATTTGACTTCATTTTGGTCATAGATAGCTAGTTTAAAAATAAAATGCTCACAAAACAAATAAACAGAACTTTGTGATTCTTCAAAAAGAATCAGTGATTAACAGTTATAACTTACTTTGTGTTATAGAATCAAACCATTAAAATGCAAACCAATGTGTTTAAAAATTTATATTAGTTTTCCTTCATTCTAGCTGAACAAACTAAAAAAAATCACAACACGTCTTTAGAAAATGCTACTCAGTATTGAAAATGGTATAATCTGAATCAAATAAAAAAAATAAAAATCTTACCCAAACAATATTTTAAAGAAAACCCATTAAATAACGTTCGACTTTGTTTCCTTTTTTACGAATTCGAACAATTGAAACTTTGTATTGAAAAATTAAATCATTTTCTTAACGTTCGAGATGATTTTGATAGAAGGGAAAAATATTTGAATGATAAAAAAACGGAAGTTTCGTATTTTTTTTTTTCAAAATGTGAGTAAAACACAGTGAAATAACTTTAAACCCTTCAATACAAATGAAATAGTCCCAGCTTTAATCACCAATTATGCCTTTTCAGTACTATCGCTGTTCAAAACACTCTTCAGCTAAAAATTTTTTTTCGTTAACGTTTTGTGATAGGGCTAAACTTATCGAAAATTATAGCTTTTGATTCGCAAGAAATTTATTAAAAAAATCTTCTCAATTGATGTTTGTTGTCACAAAATTTAACCGTAAAAATACGTTAATATCAAAAATAATGGATAATCACCTTTTTTTGAGTTTTGTATGGACAATTAATACGCTGAAGCAAATAGTTTATTGAGCATTAATTTTTTAAAAATTTACTTCAAAAGATTTATGAAGAACTTTAGGTGCATCTATCAAACAGGGAATTTAACTTCATCATAAAGCGTTGGACTCAGCGTTTTTCGATATTATAACGTTGTAAAGAACCCTTTTGTTTTTTTTTTGTTTTCTGTTTTCTTCGTGCTCAACAAAGTTTCGGCTTTGGTTGAAGATTAAAATCATTATGATGAGAATTGTCGTTGAGAGTGTAAAATAGGCAAAGGTTGTCGTAACCAGTTTTTTCACCAGTTGTGCGTTTACCGATGCTGACTGTAAAACTTGAGATACATATTTAAACTTTGGGAAAAAAAATATACATATTTATATATAGCAGACTCTCAAAATTTCCGGTACGTTAAGATTTGACGTTGTTCTGATGGCTGAATTGACCGTTAGTTGTAAGGTTCATCAAAACATTAAGTATATAAGGATAAGGGTCTAAATGGGTAATAAAAATATTTTTCTTTTGAATAAAACGAAGCTTTTGGTTATTAGCGTTACATTATCCTTTAAAAAGTCTCATATATTTTAATACGCGCTTAATAATCTTTGAATTCTCAACATTTTGCTGATGAAACAAAAAATCAACTTGTTTAGTTTTTTACTGTAATTGAAACATTATAAAACTAAAAAGCTATTTTTTTAGTATAAGCAATACAAGAAAATATTTTTTCGAATTGAACGTTCTGTTCTAATAAAAGCTTAAATAGTCTTGTTTTACTCTATAATTTTCTACTTGTGGTAATTCTCAGTTCACCCACCATATCTCTAAGATTAAAAATTTACTTTTAAGCTTATTCCATTGGGAATGTCACACCAAAAAATCAACTTCACAAAACATCTAGAAAAACCATCCATCTTGCAATTGGAAATGCTCAACACTACATTTGTCCTTTTTTTTGAGTTTGATTACTATAGAAGTTGCAAGCAGCATAAAGCTGTTTAAATTGGACCAATCATAGGCTTTGAAAAATGTTAGTTTTTTTTTCTTGAAAATATTCATGTATCATAATGTTTAAATATTCACGGATTGTACAAAAAGCTTTGTTAGTTGATAAATGTTAGTTTTTTTTCATAAAACTTCTAAAAATGATTACTTCAGTACTTTCACAATTTTTTGGAGTTCTATGATTGGTTCATAAACTATAGGCTCGCTATTCAATACTTTTTGCCTGATCGCGAAGTGCCTGTCTTGATTATTGCGAGTCCTTCCCAAACTACGTTTTTTTTTTAAATATCGATTATTACAACATTATTTTACTGAAACTGTTTCCAGCCTGAATACTATATTTCCTTCTGTTCTTTCCGTTGTCGTATAGACTTTCAATAGGTTTTTCGAATATCCAGTCATATTTCGTTGACTTATTGCATACGTTTTCAAATACGCTTGGTATAAGTATACGATTTTAATTAACAAAATTAATGAACCACATATATCAATTGATCTTCGTAGGTTATTATTATTATTATTATTATTATTATTATTATTATTATTATTATTATTATTATTATTATTATTATTATTATTATTATTATTATTATTATTATTATTATTATTATTATTATTATTATTTTTATTATTATTATTATTATTATTATTATTATTATTATTATTAACCACTTCATTTTTCAGATTTTACTCTCCAGCTTCATCAGTTTTTTCAAACTCGTTTATACGTCGTTTTTGAAATTTCTGTCTGACCTTGTTTCACTAACTGTTCTCAAAATTTATTGCAAATATCTTTTCCCTAATTTGAACGCTTAGGTAGTTTAACTAGTTTTAAACGTCCAGTTTTACAAAATATAAATAGATTGAAAATTTTTAATTAATTTCTACATGATTCTTAAAATATATTTTTATACTCATGAAACAAAAAACTGCTTCATTCGTTGTGTTTTTTTTTTCAAGTAGTTTCTTTGCTAGCGATATTCAAACAACATTCGTATTTTTATTAAGTAATTTCTGGGCAAATTTCAAAACTTTACTATGAAACTTTTGACACATAATATGTTAACTTCAAATATAATTAAAGGAGTTAAAAAAGGGTATCCTCTGTTATTGCAGGTCTCTATCAATTTATTCTTTCCTACAACAAATTTTAAATTAGAACATCAATAATAATAACTAAGGCTACATCTGTGAAAGAAACTTCTGTTGAATTTAATGCTGATTTCATCAAGCGTATGATCAATCGAATTGAATGGCCTGTTTTATATAATGCTGCTGATGCAGTTAGTGGACATTTTGGTTTCAAGTTTTCAATTAAATTTATTTTTTTAAAAAACTTTTAGAAATGTAAAAAAACTTTAATCACTTAAATAATTTATTAAAAAATATTTTTATAACATAATATTGAATGTCCATAAAACCTCTATAATTTCAAAAAAATATATCTCAACATAAGCATAATAAAGAACTAGTTGTCAAGATTATTTAATTTTATTGAATTCTTAGCAGCAATTATGGGTATAGAGTGTTTCAATTGAAACTAGCTACTAATTTATTTTAATATTTGCTTACATTTTTTTTTAAATGTATTAATTTCATGAATTTTTTAAACAAGTGCATTGTTATTTCTTAATTCAAATGTATTTTTAAAATTTAAATTATAAGTTAATGACCATGAATTGTTGAATTAAAAAAAATTTGTTGGCATATTTAATGTTCATTTTAGGTGGGTCAGGTTGGTGATTTGCCTAAAGAGGTGCCAAGTGACTTTGAAGAAAATGAAACATTTCTTAAACAAGCCCATCGAGCTCTTATGGAGGTTCACATTATTAACCAAAAATTTTTGAATCATATCTCCCAAGACTTGTTTTAAAAATTTTCATTATTTGTAAAAAAAAATTATTTGTGTATCCTTATTTTCAAAAAGAAAAAAAAATTTCATTTTTGTTTTAAATAAAATGCATTTTTTTCAGATAGAGATTGATGAAGGTAGTTTAGAATGCCCTGAAACAGGAAGAAAATTTCAAATAAAACAAGGAATTCCAAATATGCTTTTAAATGAAGATGAAATATAATTGAATAAATAAAACAAAAAAATTTTTTTTTTCTAAAGTTAATTAAACAAACCATCAAAAGTTTATGATCGACTAATGTTCGTAGAAACGCTTTTGAGAATCGTGACTTAATTATTAACGAGTTCAAAATGGGGTAAGAATTTTTGTATAAAAATCACGATACATTTTTTGTTTTCCCTGCGTATTATTGAATCTATACATCGGAAATATCTTTCTCATCTTGCGCAGAATCCTAGCGCAAACGCAATACACATTAGCGAACATTATTTTTAGGTTTTTGTTGGGGAAGTTTGTAAACCTTCAGTGTAGGAACTCGATTGGATTATTTTATACTTACTAATAGATTTAACGTTGCTTTTAGTGAGTTTGGAAGCAATGGGCAGGCGATGTATTTTATGTCAGCTGAGTTGCAAGAAAGCATGGCAGAAAATTTCGAAACAGCTTCAGGTGTATTCAACGACACCCCAATACAAAATACCTCTTTGATTCAAACTCAACTAAGTTCAACAAGTATTTTCTTAATTTTTTTATTTAAAATTAATTTATTCATAATGAATAGATTTGTAATTTAATTTTTTTTTGAATTTTCACTAATATTTTCAATCCTATTATAGCATGTGAGTCAGTTCAAGCAGCTGGATTCAAAAAGAAGAATCAAAAAAAGACTTACCATTTTGAGATTAATCCTACTGTAAGAAAGAGACAACAAACTCGATTGCTTAGGCTGGTTATTCATTTTATTAAATATTGTTAATGAATTGTGTGTAGGAAGACTATTTTTGTTTAATGAATATCTTTTTAAAGATCTTTTTAATGAAAATCTATTTTCAATTAGAAAGCTACAGGCAACATTGAGTGAATATATGACTCGACTCGGACAACAGGCTGTGTTGTTAATGTGTACTCCAAGCAAAAACAACTTATTTTCATTTAAAGTTGTTGGCTCTAAACTTCTAGATGAAGTGGTTAGTATATTATTAACATTTAAACTACAAATTATCTTTAAATTTCATTATAGTTGCCATAAGTATAGTTAGAAAAAAAAATTAATCAATTTTTCATAAACATAAAATGTATTTAAAAACATATTTTAGAAAATTAAACTAAAAAGATTTTTTAACACATTCATTGAAGAAACCCTATAATTCTTGATAACTTTAGTCTTATCATAAAACATTATATCTATCATTGTGAATCATTATCAATAAAATTGTCAATTTTTCCAATGGAAAAAATTTTTTTGAAATTAAGGATATATTTTTAATATTATTAAATTAATAGTTCACATTCTAAAGTTCTTATGTAATCTTCTTTATTCCCAATAGTTGCAGAGTCATAAAGATGAAATCACAAATGGCTTAAATGAACAGTTATCGCTAGAAGTAGCCAAAAAAAAAAAAAAGAGGAAAATGGTTGAAGAAGGTTGCCATGAGTTACCAGCCATCAACGTTGATGGCATTCCTACTCCTATTGATAAAATGACTCAGGTAGCTACATTTTGTACATTTTTTCAGTATTATGAAAAAGTGTAAGAATAATTCAACTTTTTTGTTATGTCAATCAAATTTGTTTTTATGTAATTCATAAAATAAAATATCAATTGTCAAAAATAAACTTTTACTATCTATCTATCTATCAAAACTTCTGCTAATGAATTATGATAAGTTTAAGCTCTTAATTTTTTTTAATGAATATATTTGTAAAAACTGCATGATTTGAAGTTAAATTTATGAAGATAATTTCAGGCACAGTTGCGCATGTTCATCCCTCAAATGATGAGGTACTCCACCCTTAGAAGCAAGCCTGGTTACCTCATCATTATATATTTTCTAATTTTTTATAAATTTTATTATGCTCACTAATTCGATTGATTGATATGCTTGCTAATTTTTTAATATTTTATATATTAATCTTTGGAAATTTTTTAATATTTAGACTTTACAGTGCTTTTTTATTTTGGTTGATTCATATTGAATGAATGGTAGGATGGTCAAAGAAGCAGTTCAAGCCTCCATGGTGGCCTGAGGATGTGCCATGGGCCAATGTCAGGTGTGATATCCGTTCTGAAGATGAAAAGGCCAAAGTCAGTCATTTTTTTCAATGTTCTCACAAGTATTTTGAAGTCTTTGATGAAACTTATTTTGATATCTGCATACTTTATGTTCTCGTGAGTTTTCAATAATAAATTACTGAATAGTTAGAGTTTTTGGATGCTTTTTATTTGTTTATAAACTTCCAACAATATAATCACTATTCAATGCATACACTATAATATTTCATTAATAGCGTTCCTGGACAGAAGTGCTGCGCAAAATAATCACAAGTTGTTACACCTTCCATGGGCGTCTTGATCTGCTACCCTCATACAACAAGAGTCTCACTGATGATAATGATGTGTCTGAGGTTGATTGCAGTAAGAATTTAGTCCAAAACGACACCTTTGAAGCTGATAATGATTTTTTGAGAAGTTCTGGATTGGTTTCAAAAAAAGATGTAGAAAAAAATAATTTCATATACTTACTTGATTCTCAACAACAACTTGTTTTGTTGCCTCAAACTCAACAGCAACTAAACACCAAAAAAAGTGAGCTTCAACAGATTGTGGTTCAACTGAAAGAGCAACCCACTTACACCACTCAAGAGCCCATCAAGCAAGAACCTCGGCAAGCCTCTTTCAACAATTATGAACTTTTCCTTGTCCAACTTGGCTCTTCTTCTGCTTTTGATTCTTCTATTATTCAGGTTATTTTCATGTAGTTTTTTTATACAATACTTTTATTTTTTCAATTTGTTTTATTGTTCAGCACTTACATTCAAGAATACTGTAAGAAAGTGACAACAAAGAATGGAAAATTATAATATTATTCATAAAAAACTGATTATTATTTTTTTTACTAAGGTTGAAAACCAGCAATCGAAGGTTGAAAAAGAAGTAGGCAACATAATACAGTCCAACAATATGATCAGCCATGAGAATGTAGAAGGTTACTTTATTGCTTCCTCAATCATTTTATCAACCATTGATTTAAATAATCAGGTTTTTTGTTTAATCTAAACAAGATAGATCAAAAAACTATAGTCAATTTTTAGTTTGTCAACACATTTTAATTTTTTAAATTTCCATTTATGAAAATTCAAATACATTTATTCTCAAAAAAATTAATTAATTTTCTATAGCAATAAATTAGTCGATTATTAATTGAATTATATTTGGATCATTTTGGATAACAAAACTTCAGAAATAAGACTGGTCAAAAGTGTATTGAAGCCAGTGGACAGTCATATTCAAAAACAACCCATTAGTGTGCCAAATAACGTTTTAAAACGCAAATGGATGCATATTGAAAAGAGTCAACCCTTACAGAAAAATGATCTTCAAGTGCCTATTAATAAAAACCATAATGTGGGTAATCATCTTCAACAAAGTTCAGTCCAAAGTTTTGATAGCACAAATATAAGATTTATCGAATCGAACAAGACCAATCTTGAACAGAATAGCACTGCTAAAAACAAAAAGCATTGGAAATCCATAAAAAAGCTTTCCAACCAAAGTAATGACTGCTTCAACAACCCACCAGTGTTTGTTCCTCACACAAGCTTTCCATGCACACCCATCATTAAAAGTCCCACAACCACAATATCACATGCTAACTCTCAACAATTAAGTCATAAACTTGTCAATGTTTCTCAAAAACTTTCTTCTAAATCATTCTCAACATTTGTATCTTCATCTTTAAATAAGCCAATTGTTATATCAAAGTTCCTTAAAACTGACACTCCTTTGAATAAAATTCATTTCATAAGAAAAACTAAAAGTTAATTTTACTTCATCAACTAATAAATTAGTATATTAAATATTTCCTCTGAAGGATTTGTTTGTTATTATGAAAAGTTGTACATTTGAAAATTTGATAATATAGTATAACACATACAAAAAATGTTTTCTTTTACTTTCAGCTTACAATAGAAAATTTGAATGTTCAGCATTTTTATATAAGCTAGAAATAAGTGGAACGGAATTGCTACTATCTTAAGTAATTTAAAAAAATATCAAAAATGGGATATCATGGGTAATTTTTTATAAAATTTATTTTTAAAATGTTTTGATACAAGTTTATATTGAGCTTTATAGATGGGAACGAGTATACATCAAAATAAGCTAAAGCTAATTATAAAAAAATATTCACAAAATCAATTATTAATGGGGTATTCTGAATGTTTTTTTAACGCACACATTGCAAAAGCACTAACCGGTAATATGCAAGGTGCTATTACGAGATTATTCATGTGTTGATTACCTCTCAATTCTCATTCGATTATAGAATTCATTTTTTAGTTGAACCTAATAGATATTTTCCGCAAGGTTAGTATAAAGATTTATTTGTTTGAAATTTCTCATATATCTGTCGGTTTAAAGACACATAGTTCAATATTTTAACGACACTCATCATAATCGTCTCGATTTTTTACTCAACTTTTAAGTGAAGACAACAAAACAATCATTTTATTTAGAAAATAAGTTTTGAGACCACCGAAAGTACCAAAATGTAAAGAATAAAGACTATAAGTATTATATTTTTTAGAACCTATTATATTACATTTTTAAAAATTTGAACAGTTTTATGAAACGCACTAATTATTATGACTGGAACTCTTGAAAATTTCCGAGAATGAATGATTATGCAAAAAAAGAAAAATCGATAGTAACATGAAGAGTAATATGGTTTCTTGTACCTGTAATTACCTATCGGATTCAGCATAAATAAATTTTTCGAGTAGTGCTCTGTCAAATTTAAGATTTTCATCATATTTCATAATGTACATAATGTTGCAGTTAAACTAATTAACATTCAAACCACTAAAATGCGCGTAAAAGTTTACTTTTGAGCAAATAACGACTTAAGTTCAAAATTAAAAATCAAGAATTTAAGTTCAAAGAATATATGAGCAGAAACTCGAATGAGATAACCATGCAACATCATTAGGCGCATGTACGTAGTCTCATGAGATGATTTCCTAGGGTTGCTTTTCAAGATTTAAAATCAGTCTACTTCAATCGAACTTGAAGCATTTTGTGAATCCAAGGTATAACTCAAAGTATTCAAGTATATTTGATTGTTTTTAACGAATCATTATCAGATCTATTACCTTTTAAGATCAAGTTTATGCTCATTTATTTTGACAGATATTTTCTTTTAAAGTTCATAAAATGGAAAAAGATTTGTCCAATCAGTCAGAATTGTTAGTGCAAAATGTGTTATGCCACAAACTCAATGAATCCGATAGGAGTCTCTTACAAACCTGGCTCACATCTCGCCTCACTATTGAGAGATGTGGATGGAAAAGAAAACTTCAGGTAGAATCATTTTTGATTGCCCATAATGTAAATATTTCGAAATGAATTAATTTTGGAAAAAACAGAATCTATTTAAAAATATTTTCATGCCAAATGTGCTGGCGACATTTTCCTATCAGCTAACGCCAATGCCAAAAAACTGCTTTGTATTTTAGAATAATCAGCAGCTACGACACAAACCCATTATGAGTTTGAAATATTTGTACTAAAAACATCAAATATAATCAAAAAGCAAAAAACGCTTAAACAAGTCTAATCAGTCTTATAGCAATGAGCAAAAAGAGGTGCGAATTAAAAAAGATAAGTTGGAACAGCACAGGAGTGAAAGAAGTGAAAATTTGCTCTTACAGTAACACTTTTATGTTGGTGTTGGATCTGAGTGTTGCAAAACCGAGCAAACTTTTAGTGAATTGACTGGATTCTTCTTGACCAAAAAAAAGGTCTTGCTATCTAGGGTATATCTTTAATGCAAAAGATAAAGCATGAGTTGCTTGTCAAAGTCTGATTGTAAGCCTTCATGCTGCTTTTATAATTGTAAGTTTGTCAACTTAAAAGCAAGATTTATGTTATATGTCTATTTAAAGATTTTTATCTCCACTTGTATCAATACTTTGTATTGGTAACGTTTCGGTAAAATGACCGATTGTCCGATGTCTTACTTAGTTTAACTATGTAGTAATCAATGTTATAACTCGAATTATAATTATTTTCTTTTTATGTACTTTTTATAAGCTTTTTTAAGAAATTAAAAAAATTTTGAAAAAAGATAACGGCTCATGAAGATTTGAAAAATGGAATACTTCTGAATGAGTTTTTTGTTTCTAACAAAATTTTAGACATGAATATAAATTTTTTTTTTAGAAAATAAATTCCGGAACGTTACCATTGGTCATTTGTTTTATGTTATATTTTGTTTTGTCAACTTTTTTCATATAGTGTAATTACTTTAATATTTAAATATCACATATTGATTTAGCTTATACTATATAATCTAAATGGGGGGTTACAATATATTTGTTATAGTTTCTATAGTTAAAATTAAAAGCAAATATATGTATATACATATCAATATGTTAATGCATATTTTATGCTCTGAATATCTAAGATTTGTGCATATTTAGTTGAATATCTGATGTTTTAATACTACAAAAACTGGACTTATTTATTTTAGTTTCATTGTGAATATTTTTTGTTTGCTAGTTATTATCTAAAAAAATATTATAATTTTCTCAAAGTTAGCAAATGTCATGAAATATTTCTTCATTATATAATATTGGTATAGTATAATATTTATTATTATTCCTTTACTTTATATTCAAATAGGTATGCAATATATTTTTCAAAAATCCAAATCCTACTCTATTAATATCATTTGGATTTATAGCAATATTTATTTGACATAAGTTTCACAAGTTTTTGTTGTTATAACACTTATTATTAAGATTTTTATAGCGCACAGTTATCAATTTAAGATTGATTCAGAGGCGCTCATGGTTTGTAAGAGATTATAACTGGGGATGTTTATGGTGTAAGTGAGTTTTAAAAGTTTGCGAAAGTTCATGAGAGAAGGCGATGAGAGCAAGTTAGAAGGAAGTGAATTCCACAGACGTGGAGCCTTGTGAGAAAAAGAGCGACTAATAAGCAAGCCTGAAGAAACAAGTTGATGAAGCTGGAGACCAGCTTGCAAGGATCTGAGTGGTTGACGTGTGTGTCTGATTGACAAAAGATCAAAAAGATAAGCAGGTTGTTCAGGCTTGAGAGTGCATGCAATGAGCCAAAGTAATTTAAACTTGCATCTTTGGGAGACAGGTAGTCAGTGCAAACGATCAAGACAGTCGCTGGAAGAGCTGAAATAATCAGCTTGAAGAACCGTCTTGGCCACGTGGTTTTGGAGGGCTTGAAGTTTGCATAAAAGATAGTTTGGCTGCCCGCAAAGGAGAGAATTACAGTAGTCCAATCTGGAAAGAACTAGTGAGATAAAGAGGGCATTAGCAGTGGAAAGAGGTAAGAATTTGCGTATTTGTTTTATGGCATAGATATGGAAATTGGAAGATTGGATTATTTGAGAAATAAAGGGAGCAAAGTTCAAATTTGAATCTAAGGTGACACTTAAGATTTTGAGCTTGGAAGATATAGGAAGTGTGGTGCTGTCGAGAGTTACCACATCAGGGAGATTGTATTTTGCTAAAAAACGAGAGCTGCCGACAAACATCACCTCACTCTTAGTAGGGTTTAGTTTCAGTTGGTTTTGGAAAAACCAGGAGTTTAGAATGGAAAGACAACTGGATAATTTAAGAAGAGTAGGGCTAGGATCTGGGTGAGAGACTTCGGTGAAAAGAGTGATGTCATCAACGAACTGGTGAAAAAGCAAGTCGTGCTGTACAATAATGCTACACATGGGCGATGTATAAAGAGGGAAGAGGATTGGTCCCAGAACGCAGCTCTGCGGCACGCCTGAGTTAGGAGATGTAAGAGAAGAAGAGAAATTGTCCATTTTAAGGAACTGAGAACGTTGAGAGAGGTAAGAGCGAAACCAAGAAAGAGCGAGGTCAGAAATATTGAAGTTTCTATTCAAAATATCAATTAAGATATTGTGATCGAGAGTTTCAAAAGCAGCAGAAAGGTCTAGTGAAATTAAAACCGCCGCATGTCCAGTAGCGCAGATGTTGCGAAGACTGTCAGTGATGCGTGAGAGTGTGGTTTCTGTTGAGTGGTGCTTGCGATATGCTGATTGGAAAGAATTAAAATTAGGAGATGATGAAACGTGAGAAGTTATTCTGGAAAGAACGAGTTTTTCGATAATTTTTGAAATGCTGCTCAAGTTAGAACCAGGGCGGTAGTTCGAAGGAATGGTAGGGTCCAAATTGCCTTTCTTAAGCAAAGGGAGAACTTGTGCTGTTTTAAAGGAGGCGGGGAATATTGCTTGTGAAAAAGACAAGTTGGTAAGTTTGGAAATTATTGGAGCAAAGAGGTGAAAAGTTTAATGCTGCTCTATTGCAATGGCTTTGTCGTAACAAAGAAAAAATGTGCTGTAAAGATGATAATTCTAGAATATTTAAAGAGTTGAGCAACAGACTAGAAGTTCCAAGCATTTCTGACTCACTTGAAAAAATTAGATGAGGATAAGAATTGATGTAGAAATCAAGCAAGGGGTTCTCACGAATGTTACGTAAAGGGTGAGAAAAAAAGCTAGGCTAAGAAAATCGCAAACCACGAAGCTTCGATAGCATAAAATTGATCGATTATTTAAAATGTATGATTAAAAATAATTAAATTAAAAATTAATCAATATCCCAAAGGATTCTCTTCAATTGCTAGAGAAGGAAAGAAAAACAGGTATAGAAATGAATTCGATGATAAGTAGAGTGTATGAGGAGATGACGAAAAAGCTGCCGCATGACGTCACCAGTCCAAGATGCAAAGCCTTCTTTACTGTTGGAATCCCAAGTAATTGTCCAATCTGTACACCATTTATTGGGAATAATTTATCTTATCATAAAAATAAATAATTTAAGCCAGTTGTGTTTTGTTTTAAAATATATATTTTAACGATTTTGAAATCAGTTATTTTGAAAAGTTTACAACCTTTCTCGATAAATATTTTATTAGATTTAGGAATATAGATTTAAATAACTATTTTCAATATTTGAATCTTTCGTTTTAAGCTATTCATCAAATTCCGATAAAATTTAAAAATAGCCAAAAATGTTTATTAGCTTACAGTTTTTTCCCAATCTTATAAAAAAAACTTGAAATTTAATAAAATTAGATTATATACGAATATTATGATAAAAAGCCAAAATAAATAACTTAATTATTTTTTCAAATAGACGACCCAATAGAAGAAAGAGTAGAAAATCTGAAGAGTTTCAAAATGCACGAGGTAGAAAGAATGTGGAAATGGCTAATACAAGAAGTTATAAAACAAAAAGATCAAGAAAGTACCTTTTTCACTTTAAGTAGACTAATATAAAAAAATTATCTAATACATTATATAAATACGATAGTAAAGTATACTTCATTAACTGTATATCATTCAACAGTAAACACTGAAAATGAAGAAAAGAAAGAAAAAAAAAAACAAGTAGAAGGGTGTTGTTGCCAAATAATAGAAAAAGAAAACATTCATTTAAAAAGTTATATAGAAAATCTTTCTAAAAATTATCAAGATCTTCTTTTCAAACATTCCTACTACACCCAATCAATGGCTAAATCTTCAAAACGAAGTCATACACTTGACGCTCCCATCAATACGGATTCACAACAGTTAGAAGACACGAAAACTAGTGCGAACACAACTCCAATGCTTTTGAATGGCATCAATGACCCCATACAGATTCAGACACAACAGAAAAAAGCTGAACGCCCCATCGAGAATAAAAAATTTGTGTTGAAACATTATGGTACAAGTATGGACTTAAATCAACAAAAGTGTGCGTCTTCTCTTTCTCTAGATGCGCGTTATAATGGTAGATAATTTGATTTTTCATAAAAACCATGAAAATATAACCGATTACAAAAGGCATTGAATTCGGACATTATTTTTCACGGACGGCTTCCAGTCGAAAGGCTGCGAGTATTTATTTTTATCCTTATCTTTTGATTGCAGCAAAACTTATGATCGCATGTGGATGTATTGTGAATGTAATAAACTATTAAAGTGATTTTCAGCGGTGTTCAAAAGCGCTTTGCTACAAACTGATTAAAAAGACATGTTTTGAAGGATTTGCGAAAGAAGAAGTATGAGTAGAGAGAGTTCCAAAGAAAAAAACAGCATGAGAGAAAGAAGACTTTGCATATAAATATTAAGAGCAAGATGAAGATTTTAGGCCAAAACGACCAGGACGTTTAATCAAGTCAGAGAGATAGGAGGGAGAGTTACAATGAAAAATTTCAGCATAAGACAACATATTTTGTAGATAGGTCTGTATTTAAAGAAAGCCAATGAAAAATGATGAAAGAAGTGATTGGGAGAACTAAGGTGCGGTAGAAATAAGACGGGCAGCACTATTGAAGACTTTGTTGAGAGAAGCAAGAGTGAAGTCTGGTAGGTTGTAGGTAAGAGTTGCCAGTAGTCTATTCGAAAAAGAATGAGAGAACAGACGAAAATATTAAGAGTAGAGTTATCAAGTAAAGGAGAATGTTCCCCAATTCTACGGAGATGATGAAAGCAATTAAAGGCATTATTTGAGGTTTAAAAAACAAGTCAAAAATAAAACCTAGACCACATGTGATGAAAGAAGGAAAAAAAGATAGCAAGAGGAGGAAGAGAAGTATAGAGAGATTTAGGTCCATTCAAATATACAAGACAATATTTTAGTGGTAATAAGTTTGAAACATAAAAACAATCAAAGAGAAGATAGAACTAATACAATTAGAAAGTTGTTATGAGGTAGTTGAAAAAGAGAAAAGAAGCAAAGATATAGGTCATCAGCACAAAGCTGACTTTTTAGAGGATGATTCTATGAGGTGATAAATGTGAGCGTTATATAAAATGAAGATTAGAGAACTTAGAACGGAGCTTTGGTAAAATCCATAGAAAGCAGAAAAAGAGCGATAAAATGAGTTATTATTACTCATTGAGACCTGTTAAAAAATTTTGAAGAAAACCAAGAACCATAAAAAACCAGAAAGACCAAAAAATGCATCAAGATGTTTTCCCAAAATAAATGGTCGATAGTGTCGAAAGCATACGAAACGTCAAAAGACAATTACCAGAGTCTGAAGGAAGTATAGCATCATTGTGAATTTTGAGAGAAAACTTTCTGTAAAGTTAGACTGAGAGAATCAAAGGAGGTTGTTGCTATTGAGATAGCAGTAGGATTGGGTGAAAGAAAAAAGAGATTGGAGATAGGCTAATAATTAGAAACGACAGAAGGGTCTAGAGAAAAGTTCTTAAAGTAAAGCGATAAAATGGAAGACTTGAAAGAAGAAAGAAATTTAGAAGTATATAAGAAAGTTTGAAAAGACTAAAAAGAACAGAATGAAAAATTTAGAAAATTCTTTAACGAGACAGGAAGAAGTCATGTCAAAAAGAAAGAAAAAACAGAGACAAAGAATAAATACTTTAGCTTTATGAGAAAAAGAGATAGGAAAGAATTCTGTCAAAGACGAATGAAGGAGAAAAAGCTAGAGTGGAAGAAGATGGGATACAGCGAGTGAGCTCTAATAGATAAGGTCTTGTGGGTAATAGTGACAAAAAGCCTTTGGATGCAAGAGGAAGAGAGTTCATTTTTGTTGATCGTCGATTCGTTTACGAATATGACCATAGCAACAAAATTTATATAGGGTTAATTTGTAGTAATTTACTGATTCTAGAAATTTCTATAAGTTCCGTTGCTTGTGTTGAATGAAAAGTGCCACTCACCATTAACATATTTGAGCTGAACAACTCAAAATATATCTAGACAGTGAACTTGTTCTTCACGGATATGCAAGGACAGATTTTGGAATGATTCAACATGCCATTAAAATATTTTTATGTTTTGGATCAATTTTTGAAAAGGAAGAAATTAATTTAAATTACATGTAAAAAGTTTTATTCAAAAAATTTTTATATTTATAACTTGAGTAGAATTATGTTCAAGTAGACAGTGAGGTTAAAAAAAATAAGAGTGATAAGAAAAGGATTTATGGACATGAATCAAAATTGGTTGAAGATCTAACGTAAATTTTCCAGAAAAAATAAAGGTGCTATACTTGATGAATGAACTTTTTATACAAGTATTGCTTTTACACGCTGGTTGTACGAGTTCATTGCATGAGGTCAGGCTATATTTTGTTACTAGGTTGATTATTTTGTCTTTGTTTTTTCTTGATATGTCTGTGCTCATGTTTTTATGTTGGACAAGGTTCTAGAAGGAGCAAATGGGTGCGTGCCAAGTTGCAGTGAACATCTCAGAGTGGCAGTGATGCAGGTGCATCATACTCCAATGCATTGTATTGTTTCTAAATAATTTCATGCAAAAAGACGGGTGCACGACAAGATCAGTGGTGCAACGTGGAAAAAAAGCAAGTGTTTTTTAAAAAGAAATTTTAATGAACAACAATGCTGAGAACGAAAACGCACTGTTTGGAGAACCAGAATGAAGACTTTCAAAATTTTGAAGAAATAGTGAATGCCGTCAATTTTGAATGCAGTTCTACACTGTGTAGAAACAAAATGGCATTAATCCTGAATGCATTTGATGAGGATGCGGGTAAGGCTGGAAATGAGATCCCTCCAAATACAAGAGTTTGAAATGCAGCAAAAGTATTTTGATGAACGTGATTTCCAAAACTTTCACAATGAACTTTTTATAAGGTTACGTGGTTGGAACAGATTTTTATTAGGCACGAGAGAAAAAAGAAAAACGAGGTCACCTACAAACAACATAGCATCGAGCGGTAGAAGCAGAGTTTAAGGAGATTGAAACCCACTTGGGACACCATAAGCTAGTTGCCTCAAAAAAGGAATGTGTGAAAACTTTGTTGCTATTTTATACGTCTGTGGGCGAAACAGGCATTAATAATAATGGGCTAAAAATATGACTTGATCATTATTTCTGATAATTTTTATTGAAATTTGTTTTTGAAAAATTGCAGGCAGTTATACTGATAATAATTATGAAGAAGTTAGCAGCTTGAACTCAACTTCCGATAAAAATTTCTCAAATGACGATAAAACCATAGATAAAGAGGTTGATGCAAAAGAGAGTAAAATACAAAAAATTAATAATGAAACTGAAAATGTGAAGAAAGAAGTAGAATCAGTAAAAAACGAAGATACATCGTCTAACATAGATAAATCAGACAAAAACTTAAACAAAAATGATGACAAGTTGAAAGTTCCGGATTGTGAACAAAAAAGAGGGGAAAGATCGCCCTCTCTAAGCAAAATTAAAACCAAAGTTGATTATACTAAAATAGAAAAAGCCAAAAATAAAAAAAAAAGTAAATGTGATAAGAAGAAAAATCCTAACAATACCGCCAGTTTTAATTACTCAAACAACCAAATTAGTAAGAAAAAAACATAAAAGATAAATCTAAGAGTTCAGGAAAGTTCATTATTTTGAAATTTGTTCTTCCTTTTGTCCCTCAACTTGTACAAAGCAGACACCCACTCTTTTACTTGATCGCTTTTGAAAGCACCTTCAAAAAAATTTTATTTATAATAAATTTCATTCTTTACTTATTAATGACATCGATTACTTTTGGTAGAATCGAAAAACTCTTGCAAGTCCAAACCAGCTTGCTTCTCTTCATACTCTTCAGCCTGCCAAGCATTGTCAGACAATTACAAACATTTAAATGCTTTTGAAATGTAATAATTTCAATACATCCTTCAGTGAATCATGCGATAAATCCATTATTAAACATTAAGATTTAATTTATAGATTATTATTCTTTGACTTTTTCATTGATGTGTCATGTAGTTTGAAATAGAATTCATGAAAAAAATGTGAAAAATATACAAGAAAATAATATGTAACACTTGATTTCAAAATATACTTAGAATCGTGTTTAAACCAGGCATATAATTCGAACAAAATAGTTTCTACATGAAAAATAATTATTACTTCTATGAAGCAATATCATAGATTTTGGTGATTAAAGCTGCAGGAAAAGCCTCAAAAAACTTGGAAGCAATTGCTGTGAAAATTCATTCATTGATGTTTCAATTTTGTGTTCAACATCGAATTTTTAAAAACTGTTGTTTTGTTTCATCATGAAAATTTGGTTTAATAAAACAACCAGACTACTCTTCAAGCTTTAGTTTAACTTCCATAGACTGATCATTCCCTTTACTGTAGTCAAATAAGTTCAAACCTGCTAATCTTTATATAATTGACTTCCATCAAAACTGCAATACTAATGGTATAATCAACTTATTCTCAATGAAAATTTTTTTATCATTCCCCTTAAATCTCTCTTTTCAGTCATCAAGGGAAAATAGTAGAAGACCTTCCTAAATTACAATAAAAAAGTGACATGCAATAAATGCAGGTTTCTTAATCTATATATTGTATCAAGAGAATCAGTATTGACCACTTACTTTTTTTAGCAGTTTTATTTGGGTGATCAATCAATCAATCAATCAAATCCTTTTTATAGCCCGTTTTCCTTTACCAAGGGTTGGGCTTTTTGAAAGTTCTATCTCGAAGTCGACCTTTCCATTCAAAGTGATCGAGTGGATCCGCACAAACCATGTCTAGCTTTCTTTTATCATTCAATATGAGCTCATTCCAAGTCTTTTTGGGCCTACCAGGCTTCTTGCAAGTATCTAAATCCAACTTTCGGACCTGAGAAATCCAACCCGCGCTACGCTCTACATGTCCAGACCACCTCATCCTGCTTGTACGAAGAACTACCTCAACATCCCGAATGATAAGTTTTGAAAGGAGTTAGTGAGAGCAAACGTTATCATTCGTTTTGATGTTGCACATCCAGCGAATCATGGCAAGGTCATTTCGTCTAAGGCGGTTTAATGTGGAAACTGTTTCGGGCCATGTTTCAGCAGCAAATAACATAGCTCTTCTGACACAGATTGAATAGACACGGCCTCTGGTCAATAATGATAAATGACGATTAGCAAGGAATGGAAGAAGTTGGCGAAATTTAGCCCAGGCACACTTACAACGTGTTATTGAAGCAAGCTCCCATCCATCACCTGCAGATATCTCCAAGATAGCAGAACTCTGGGACAACTTCCAATTTTTCATCACCAATCATCACTTCCTTCACTAATCTCCCATCAACAGGCCGTGCTGTACCAAGGCAACGAGCGCATCGGAAGTTAAGATCCGAAGTTAGAGGGCCTTTTATGCCGCTGCATTTCTTGTGTACCCATTGCCTGCAGCCTCGACACTGTATATCATTTCTACCCACACCTGCTTGGCATACACCACAAGGATACTTTCCAGATTTTCTCAACACATCAAGGTTCGAACCAGAAACCATTAGCTTTGTCTTACCATATTCGCCCTCAACCCCTTTTTCTCCATCTCCGATCTCCAGGTTCTCAACTTCACTAATAGTTCATCCATGGACTGAACACTTACCATCAAGTCGTCAGCATACAAGATCTCCCAAGGGCAACCTGTACGTAACTCTATAGATAAAGCTTCCAGCACAATAACAAAAAGTAATGGACTAAGAACAGAACCTTGATGGACACCTACCCGAACATCAAATGAGTTGCTATACTCATCACCAACTCTCACCCTACTTCTCACTTCCTTGTACATGGATTGTACAATTCTCACAAGCCATTCATCAATTTTCAATTTACGCATACTCCACCAAAATCAAAAAGTTATTGCATTTAAAAATATATGAATATTATTATTTTAAAAATTTAAAGAAATAGTCATGTTTCTTAAACTTGAAGTGAAGTTTGTATGTTTTCATAGGAATAATATTAAGAATAGACACATGGATAATTAGTATGAATGAATACAAAAAAATTGGCATTTAACTTATAAAATAAGATGAACATATATGAAACCTGTAAAATCATATCGAATCGATCCAGGTCTTTAACAAAAATTGCCTCTTTACTTTGCCCTCCTTCATATTCCTGTAAATTGAAATTTACTTATTTATACTGAAATATAATTAAAATGAAAAACATTATAATTAGTTTTAAGTAGTTTTCTTAAATAACCATACTTCTTTAACCAACCATCCAGAGATCATGGATTTCTTGGCCAACTTCCTCACTTAACAAACTTTTAATATGTTCCATTGCATTCTGTGTCAACATTATTTAGAAGTGAAATACTCTTGCTTTTTGAAGTTCACCTTCGAAAATGATTTTGAATTGATTTAAATATTAGGCAAATAGATAAACTTTCTCCATGGTGTACTTTTCCTCTTTGGTGACAGGACATGTTGGTGTTATGTCCCCAACAATGCTTTCTGCTAAGTCATGTACCAAACTTAACTTTATTAATCTGTGTTGTATATGTTAATATATTATAAAATTATAAAGATGAAAATATTTATCAAAAATGTATGAGTTAAAACTAAAAAAAATAACAATTTAAATTTTTAACAGATCATAATTTATACCAAAACTTTTCATAGTGAGCTAAAAATTAAATTATTGTTTAACATTTAATTCTTATGAAAATTTTCTTGTCGCTACTTTTCTCATACTAAAAAATTGTTCAAATCACTTGTTTTTGTCGAGATTATCTTCAGCCACAAAAGACATCAGTGACATGCGATACATGTGACTAGCAATACTTTCTGGAGACTGCACTTCCCTTTTGACCCATCCAGTTCGGAGCGTACTCTAAAATAAAGCACATTTTTTTAAAATCTAACTAAAAAATATTTTAATTAAAAATATAATATATTTAACCTTCAAGCAGCCGGTTAATTTAAAAAATTCAAATAGTTTTTCCATTTCGAATGTGAGTAAGAGAGATATAAAAATTAACTTAAGTTTAATTTTTTTTTAAATAATAAATTCATTTTCAAAATAAGAATAATAAATTTTGATAACTTGAATTTCACTATAAAATCAGTATTGTAGTATACTAAATAATATTGTTTAATGATAAAATTTTCATACACTGTTTTTCTTTTATTTTGCCCCGGAGTTCTTTAATTTAGTTGAAAGACCTTTTTTCTTTTTTTATTGAAAGTAATTCCTTGAACATAGTTGGTGATATGAGGAGTTCCAAATTGTGTAGGCACATTAAGCTAGTGGGAAAATGAGGTATATGTGATTATTAGGGTCTTTTTACTTTTGCCTCAGTTTTATCGAGCATATAATAGTGAGAATTTTTGTGTTAGGGATGGGAAATGTTGAAGTATTATGAATTTGCTGTCATTTATGTTATGGAAGTTTTGGAGCTTTTATTGTTAGGCTTTTTTTATTTTTCCATAGATAAATATTGTTTGCATATGGCTTACAAATTTTTTGAATTGTGAATGAATTAAAATGAGATGTGATAAAAATGGTGTTTTAGCGTATGATAACATTTTTGTGTCATTGCTTTTTGGAAAGAGATATATCAGCTGAAAAATACACTAGTATTATATTATATTATATTGGAGATTGATGTTTCAAAGTGAAGTTCAGTTTAGCAAAACTGAAATTTTTGGGTAAAAATAATATTATTTCAAAAACTCAATATTTTATTGTTTGAAATATACAACCTATATAAAAATTCACTTTTAAACTAAGTTTTGCTTAGATTTACATTTAATCATTAATTTAAAATCGAAGTTTCATAAATTGAATTCAAATTAATTATTTAAAAATTATTATTTTTTATTATTATATTTTTTAGTTGATGCAAGTTTGTGAATTTAAGAATCAAACAACAACTACTGGTTTCATATCATTGTTAATAGGATAAACTAAAAGTGTTCAGCTTTTCATTAGAACTTTTAGTAATTGCTTCAAGTGATATAAGGAAAGGCGTTGTATAACATTCATTTTACATTTTAATCAAAAATAAAATTTTAAATTTTCACCCAGTTATTCAAAAAAATCAATAAAAATTAAAAACATCACAAAATTTATAGCTTACTTGCAGCTTTTGTCCTTAATTAACTTTACTTTTTTTTGTTGAAAATATCAATTAAAGAAAGATCTATAAAAAATGGAAACTTTAAATTTGCAGTTGTAGATTATTAAACTTTTCGAATTTTTAAACTTCAAATTCACCTCAACTTCAATTTAATTATGTTTTGTATTCTATAATCATAGAACTATGAAAATTTTTTAGAAAATATTTTGCTTTTTATTGAATGTATTAGCAAAAACACAAAGTTTCAATAATAACTCGCAACTTGATAATATTATTTTTATAAAGACACACATTTTTGTTAAAAAACTTTTAATATTGTCAGTGCATAAAGACTGTCATTTAAGAATAACAATAAAATAAATTAATAAGAAATTATAATCAAATTTGTTACTTACAAACCTTAATGAAACATTCAAATGTACTAATATTCAACATGCATTCAGGTGTGAAAATGGCAAAAAAAATAACTTATATAGAACAAGAGCCAGCATTCTTGCTCAAAATGAAAGCACAAGCAGGCATCAAAGAACCAGACATCAACTCTAAATTCACTCAAGTAACTTTCAGTTTTTATATTTTTGTTTACTCTTGGTTTTATTATAATTATATCCCTTCAATAAAATGATTATAGGATGAAAAGAATATGGATAAAGATGACTTAGTTAAAAAGAAAATGAAAGAAGCTTTAGAAAAAGATGATGATGAAGAAGATGCACCTCAAATAGTTGTGATGGATGGACAAACCAGTCAACCCAGTGTTTTACCTGATGAGGTTAATAAGGAGATCCCTGAAGAACATGCTGGTTATTCATTTTTTATATTTCTGAATACTTCTGAAGTTTCATTTGTGTATTTTTAATAATATAATAAATTAATTATCTTTAGATTTCTTTGAAAATTTTTTTTATAGAAACAGCATTGGAAGCTTTAGAGAAAGGGAAAAAAATTATCTTCAAAAAACCATTGAAAAGGAAAGAAGATAACGATAAAGAAAGTATGCATGTAACAAGTAAAAAAAGTAAAAATAAAATTTATAAAGAAACTAATATGACAAACGATAAAAAAAATAAACGTTCAGAGTCGACAAAAAATAATAAATCGTTGTTATCATTCGATGCTGATGAGTAACTTATCGGGTTTGGTTCTATTATGTTGACTTGCCACTGTTTTCATGTTACTGTTTAGTCAAGGTTTTATAAAACAAAAATAAAATCGTGAAATTTTTTTTTCATTAAAATTTATAGTTAATTATTTATTGTTCCAAATATAATGATTTCATTAAATTTTAAAAATGAGGTTTTAGAAAAATTGAAGGCATTTTTTGCAGCAAGGTTTAGTCGTTGTATTGGCTGATGAATTGAAGAGACCACAGTAGATAAAAGATTAAGCAAAAAAAAAATAGTTTGATTAGTACTGAAAAAAACATTTATGAAATAAAATTAAAAAACGGTTGACCGTCATGCCAAGTATCCGGCCTATTCTGAGTTGCACTTGCTGCTGAAAAAGTGAGCAGCTAGAAAAGGTAGTGTGATCGTTACTAGGGCGATTCACTCTGGAGCAATGGGTGAAGATAGGGGAGAGAATCTTTGGGCAAAGTAGATCATAAGACTAATGTTACCAGGTTCGATGCCACGTGGGCTAACAATTAGCACCTATTTCACAGTGTTTTCGCTAAATTTAATTCACAGCAAGCACTTTGATCTATGAAAAAAAGCGCTTTATAAATACCACATGACATTACACAGTGCTCGCAAGACGAAAATTGTAGAATTTAGGTATATTCTGGCCGTAAGTTTGACAGTCTTGACACCTTGTGGGAACCATACAAGCGCGAAACTCAAACCTACAAAGAGAAGTTGGAAAGATTAACACTGGCAAAGAGATGGATAAACCGAGCTGGGGATTTTAATAATTCAATCTCGTTTGAAGGAATTTTAAAAACTGGCTTCATGTTTAAAAGCAAAATTGAGTCAATGCAGTGAAAAAAATTTCTGAAAGACGACTTAATTTCAATTTTCACATCCCAAAGAACGTTGAGAATGACTGGCGTTTTTGGTATAATGCAGAAATTCACTCAGAGAACTTCAAAACAGCTTTGAGTGATTCAGCAGTCTCAGTTTCTCACACTACTGAGTTAACTCACTCAAAAAACGGCCTGGTCGTGAAAGAAACTTGTGATTTGTGGCATTTATACATGCCACAAGCCTTCTAAAAAGCCCAGCAGAAGTTTCATTTGAGGTAGAAATTATTTTAACCAGGTATTTAACCATAGGCGTTATCCCATGTTTTGGTTAGCATTTTGATAAGGAACTCTTAGTGAGATTAGAACACAATAAAACTTCACGTTTTGAAATTTAATTAACATCCACTTTTCAAGTACGTTAAAATTTAAAGACACCGTTGTTTATATTCTGACCAAAAATAAATAAAATTAAATTAAAATTAAAAAAAATAAATAAAATAATTAAAATTGAAAAAAAAAAACTTTTGTCGTGGAATTTTCATGTAAGTTGATATAAATATTAAAATTTCAAATTTTTCACTTCAAAACTGTGGTTTGTTCAAAAACTTTGAATAGTCGCGTGTACAATTTTGAAGTACTTATGCAATAAGTTATAAACCATCATATTATTATATTCCCTGTGAGAGAACCGATCTTTGGTGAACACTTACACCAACGTCAAATTCTTCCGAGTGTCCACTTTCAACCTGAACCTGCGTTTTTGCTCCTTTGTACATCGACATTACTGCCTGAACCAGCCTTTCTGGAACCAACTTCTTTTTCAGCGCCCATTTAATCACCTTTTCTGGCACCCGATCGAAAGCTTTCTCAAAATCAACAAAACAGATAAAAAAACTTCCTATTCTTCTCAAGGTAGCTCTCCTGTATTCTCATAAGAATAAAAATAGCGTCCACTGTGCTTCTGCCCGGCATAAAACTGAACTGCATTTGGTCAACTTTTACTAACCTTCTTAACCTCTGCTCCAACAGCCTTTCCACCACTTTCATACCATGCTCAAAAAGCTTTACACCTTGATAGCTTGCACAGTCCATAACGCTACGTTTCTTCTTATAAATGGGATAAATGGGAACAACTGTACTCGTCTTTCAGTCATGAGGCATATCTTTTCCATCAAAGATTTCATTTGCTATTTGCAATATAATTTGCTTCCCATGTGGAGAGACAGCTAGGTGCTCTTTGAAAATTCCAGTTGGTCCACTGGCCTTGCCATTTTTCATGATCTCTAGTGCTCTCTAATTCATTTATAGCAAATAGTTTCATGGGACCTTCTTCTACTTCTACATTCATCATCTCATTCCATGGATTCTCCTCATTCATGATGGCCTCTATGTGTTCCTTTCACACTCTCTTGGGACCATGCTCAGCAAATACAACCTCCCCATTTTTGTATTTAATGCAGTTGTTACCTGATAAGTCACCTGCTTCCTTCTTCATCATTCTTATTCTACGGAATACGACATTTCTGTCATTCCGTTTCTCGTCCATCTCTTTTATCACCTCATTCTTCATTGTCTCAGCAACAGCTCTCTTGGCTTTCTTTTTATCAGAGAAATAACGGGATTTATTTTCCCCGGATGGGAGTTGTTTCCACTTCCGGAAACTTTTTCTTTTCTCTGTGATGGCTTTCTGCACATCCTGGTTCCACCACCAAGTTTCAACGTGCTAAGGCCTACCTCTACTCACTCCACAAACTTCTTCAGCAGCTTTTAGAACAGAAGCTTTATATTTCAGCCATGAAATTTGTTCATCGCTTTTTCGATACAAAACTTCCATCTTTTCAGAAAATTTTGCTTTTATTCATCGTTCAAAAGCTTCCATACTTTTGGGTAAGATACTTTTTTATCATGGCTTTGTTGGCTTTTCCTAATCCATCTTCCTTCTAAAACAACCTTCAATAGTTTGTGTTGGAGCTCACCCAAATTGCTCTCACATCCTTCAAAAACTTTCTCTGACTACCCTTCATCAACACAAAAGCTATTTTTGCTTCACCCTCCATTAAAAGTAACCTTTCTATTATCTTTCTTAAACCAACTATTACCCACACACATACCCTTCTCAACACAAAATTCTAACAGCAATCTACCCTCCACATTTCTCTTGCCTATTCCAAAGCTTCTATGAACACCTTCATACCCATCAACCTCTTTGCCAATATGTCCATTGAAGCCTTCTAAGCAAATTAAAACTTTATTTTCATTTTCCACTTCACACCCTCTTGCCATTTCTTCACTAAAACTTCTTTTTTTCACTCATCCATCTTCCACATTGTGGGGCATAAGCGCAAAAAATTCTTACTACCTTTTCACCAAAAATAATTACCACTATATTAATTACTACTTTATCAGATGTCCTATTTATTTCCACAACATTCGTACATAAATCCTCTCTAACTAATATTCTTACCCCACCTATCTTATCTTCATTACCAGACCACCATAGTTTAAACCTTCTACCTAAACTACCTAAAAATTTTAAACCCATACCTCTCCACCTCACTTCTTGGATACAGGAAATACCGAACTCCCTTTTCAACAACTCTTCACATAACTCCATACTCTTTCCATTGAGGATACAATATTTAAACTACCAAAAGAAAAAGACCTCCCAAAAGAACAAGAAGAAAAAGAAGAAAGCACAGACATTTTTAGCACCTTCTGCTTATTCAAGAGCTGATGGGGACTGAGAGCCATTGCTTTTTTTATATGATTATGAAAGTTTTTGGAGCAAAAGAAGTGCGCAATGCGGCATGCCCTTGCTTCCACCGCATACCACATGTTTCATGACTTTAAGTAGCAAAAGAATAAATAAAATAGCAGCTAAATAAACTTGTTGAGTTACAAAAATTTCATTTTATATCTGCAAGTCATGTTTAATATAGCGAATAAATTGACGTGACAGAAATCAAACTCTATCACGATATCGTGAACTCGCCTCATTTTAATTTTGCGTTTTAACATTAGTGCTTTTCCATGATTTCTACCTTTTTGAGAAAAATATTTTTTTATTCATATTATTTTTTGGCATTTCAAAATTTTCATCTTGAATCATTAATTGAAACATTTTGTCGATATTTGTGCCTCTTTCAATCCACCACACTTCTTTTAGACTACCCTCTTGCATTCCAACATTTCTTTTTATTCATTTACTTTTTAAAATCTTATCTTTATTCCATCAAATGAAACGCAGATTCATTTAAAAACTTCTTATATGATTTGCTCATATATAGGTTAATAAATAAAAAAAATACTCTTCGTAGTTTTTCGAGTTTTTTCAATTTCTTTTTTTATTTTAGTTCAAATTTCTAAACTGTCCATCATGGCTGGTATAATTAGTCTTTCGCACGAAGTCTTTATAATTTTAGAACTCATCCTTCCAATTTCTTTTTGATTTGCAATCTTCCATTCCTGTTTTACCATTCCATTGTTTCACATTCTAGTTTATCTGGAAATATTCAAAAAGATTTTAACTCATATATGCTACTACCTTAATATTTCTAATCTTAGTTTCCACAATTTTTTTCTCTTTTAACTGTATATTTATTTCTTCTTTTTTAACTTTACCGCTTTGACTTCTATGCATTGATTTTTCCATTACCTATATTACGTATATTGCATTTTCTTACATTTTAGCTAAATTTGTTCAACCATCTTTTTAGATTATGCCTCACAAATATCATCCACATAACTCAGTTTTTATATTCTTTTTTGAAGATATTACTTTTTTAATTCCCCCGCCATCCATTCATCTTTTAAGGGCTTACACAGCACTACTGTGGCCCAAACACTGTAACTTGTTTTACAATAGTTTTAACCAAAATTTCATTATCTGTTTCTATTGGGTGTATCATTAATTTTTTTTCCTTCAACTTCACTCATACATGCATCTATTTTCAAATTTACATTTAATATTCTGGTAATGTAAACATATTTTTTCGCTTTTCCATTCTAATATATTTCTTTTAACTTTTGTACATTCTCAGTTTTCTTTTTGCCATTTGTCAACCTTAAGCAAGTTTTCTGAATTATTTATTATTGGTCACATTATTTAATTCAATTTCCATTCAACTTCATGAGCTGGCAGATGTTCTATACAGTAAAAGTTTGTAGTAAAACGAAACTGAAATTCCCATAAGGTATGATAAAAGACATTGGTTATGCTGAGCTTGAAAAAACATTTACGTTCAGTTAAGATAAATTTCTGAAACAATTCAAACTTAATACTTTCATTAAAAGGGTTTGAATCGTTTTCGTAAGAGGTTAATTAAGTTGTAAATATGGTTTTACTTTTGATACCTATTTAAATAAACCAAAATTAGTTGGTGCTTCTTTTTATAGTTTTGAAAAAACCCCTCAAGGTATCTTAGAATACTTTTTATACTACTCTGTTCGCATTATCTGTTTGTCACTAGAGAGCTGCGTCCTTGTTACATATTTATTTTAATGATGAGATCTTGCTAGTGACGATACCATTTCTTGCAAAAGTATTTTAGGTGAAGTTGCCTTGAAAACTGATAAGCGATAGTATTTTTTTGGTCAAATTTTTTTTAAAAATCTTCATTTTTTTTTTCTTTTTTTTGATGTTCATTCTAACTAATCTGAAATTAAACAGTTAGAATGTTTCACGATTTAAAACGGTTTTTTCGTGTTGGTACCGATTGGCCTTTTTACAAGTTTTTTTGAGAAATACATATTCTTTCTTTTTAGATACTTCTTTAGTTTCGTATAATAGATGATACTACACAGCTTGGAATTATTGATGTAATTCAAGCTTAAAATATCCAATTTTTAATAAGGTACTGATTTAAGTTTTTTGCTTTTCTTTTTCCGCTTCAAATTGATATTCACTTTAATGAATTTGTTGAGATTTTTTTTGTGTTAAACATTTATTAAATTTCAATAATTTATTTGAAAACATTTCTGTAAAATTTTGCTCAAAAGTTCAGAACTTTTAAAATTATTAATTTCTTTTTAGTTGAGGTGTTTTTTTAACTTTTTCTGATTTTCGCTCACGTTGTAGTTTAAGGTTCCCAGCTGCTTAAAGATTTTGTGCCATTTGTCGACATGGCTGAAGATGAAACCTTGGACAGTTTTTTTGCTAAAAAAGACAAAGTTAAAAAAAAATCAGATAAAAAAACAAGAATTACTACGGACGATATCAATCAAATGATAGAAAAAAATTTGAAACCCAAATCGGCTCGAAAAACTGAAAAAAAACTTGAACAACAGGAAAAAAAAGTTTTTAAAAATACTAAGGCAAGAATTAGATTTTTAATAAGGAATTTGTTCTTCTGTTTAAAATTCAATTTAATGTGTATCTCTTAGCTGAGTTTATAATCAAATGAAAGTATGATCGTATTTTGAAGTCATTTAACTTTCAAATAAACTAAATTTCTTAAAAATAATTTTCATAGGAGGAAGATGATGAGTGGGAAATATTTGATGAAGAAGAAGAAAGAAAAGCCATAGAACTGAAGGTACAAAATCTTTGTCTAAGGTCAGCTGTTTAAAATTTTTTATTCATTGAAAATTTCATTTATTTCATAGTTTTAATATATTTTGCAGTAGCAAAACTACAACAGAAAATTGTGTTGGAGATGGGGCAAACGAAGTTGACACTAACCCAGAAAATGATGATAAAGATTCTCTGCAAAGCCCATGGAAACCAATAACTATTGTAAAGAAAGGTCTTATCAAATTTAAAAACAACCTCATTTGCATTTTCAAATAGAAATTTGTTTCAAGCAAAAATTTTTATTATAAATTCCTAACAGATGAAGAAGAAAAAGTTGAAGTAGAAAAACCAGAGCCTGTCAAGCCAGCAGGTTTTTTCTTATTACAATTTCAAAAATTTTATTAATAGTGCTCATGAATCATAACATTTAATTTTGATTTTTTCTAGAAGTTAAGCCACAAAAATACATTCCCCCTGCTGCAAGAAACCAAGGTTTGTTTCTGACATTTATCACTTAAGTCCTGTTTGTTTTCATTGCAGTGAAAAATATTTTTGCTCCTTTTTAGGCAAATGTTTTTGTGTGTTACTCTAATTATTATGTAAAAATGAATTTTATTTTTTTTCAAGCAATTAATGCTCACAAAATATAGAAGGTTCCACATTGGTTCTGAGCTCTTTATAAACTAATGCAGCTCTTCATTGTTCTTAGAATAAACTTCTAAAGTCAAAATTTCAAATTGTTAACAATATTGTTTTAAGTATTGAGTTTATCAGGTAGCTTATAACTGCTTAGAATGTTAAGTTTGCAACAAAAATTTTCATAAATTATTCGATTAAATAAACTTGTAAAATTTGGTTAATTATGCTATTCTGCTCAATGATTATCAAAATATTCAACAGCAATCTTTCTGTTGAGGGCATTGTATATGGTTATTATGTAATGTATTTGTTCTTTTATATAATCATCATGTTGACCTTAGTCGAACTTCTATGACTTTGTTCTTCCAATACTCTCTATCATTCATAGCTGTTTCTAAATCTTCTTTATCAAGATTAGTATCATCAGTTAATTGGTTGATAAAATTTCGAGCTGATCTTTCTTTAGTATTTTTATCATACCTTGGTTCCCATAGTATCAATTGCTGTACAACTTCTTTACTGCGAAAGCAATGTCCCACAAAACTCACTCTGTGTTGCAATTATATTGGTTATCTTCTATTTAATGGCAATATACATGTAATCAAACTCAATTTACACAGCCTACCAGAGCAATGCAAAAAGTAAAGAGAAGTATGAGATTGTGGGAGGTCGGAGGCGGAGGGTATTGGATGTCAACTCAGCTGATGACTTTCCACAACTTGGCAAATAAAATCTGTGGTCATCTGTACCCCACTATGTTAATATTGTTAATCTTTCAGATGTAGTAAGTTAAATAGTTTGAAATGTCATTTGAATTTTTAAAACATTAATTTTTTAATTTTCTTTTGTCACATGTTGAATTAGTATTGGTTTATTTAGTTTTGATTGAAGTTTATTGTCCATTTAAACTTAAAAATTTACTCTATGGGAATAAAGTAATGTTTTTCAATCAAATTTTAAATAAAAATTCAGTTTTTACTGATCTTTTTCACCATGGTTGCCTCTATTTTGAATTTTTTTATTCTATCTAAATTTTCATTATGAATAATTTTGAGAAAATATAGGGAAATTGTTAATTAAAACATTTTAAACTTGAATTAAAATAATTGAAGAAGAAAGTTCCAAGTTATAACAAATAAGCATTTAAATTTCATATTTTAATATATTCAAACAAATTCTATTTTAAAATTAATTGTCCATGTAGAAGCTTTGTCATTCAGTGTTTTGTTCAAATAATTTTAAACATTATTTGAATCATTTTAAAATTATCTGAAATACCGAACACAAAGATACTAGCATGGCTATTTGGGGTTTGCTATTTTGAAGCTCGAATAAAGTATTTAGAAAATTGTATTATTTATAAAAAGATTACTTCATTTATTTCAAAATTATGTATCACGTGTTTGAGTTCTCAAACTAGCATGTTGATTTTAAGGACGTTTAATTTTAAGGTACTGTTATAAAATTGAGTAATTTGACTTCGGACAAAATGCGTCAAGTTTTATGGTTTACGATAATAAGACTTGGCCTTTTAAGGAGAAAGATATCACTGGAATTTCTAAAGATGATAAGGTAAGTTAGGATGACAGACCATTTAAAAAATTAAAGAACAGACTAAGAATTACAAACATCAATTATGGGCTATACAAAAAAAGAGCGCAATAGTTTGGACGTAATGAGGGTAGATGCAGAAAACCCAGCAAGAACTCAGAAGTGAGAGAAAAAAGATAGGTCAAAAAAAAAGTTTTCAGTTAAAAGGCAATAGTTTTAAAAGAATGAGACTCAAACCTGCAATCCCTCAAACCAGGGAGATCACCCATTTGAATCCCTGTCCAAGCCATGGGAGAGACGGATGTGAAACCATGATAATTTTTAAACTCAACAAGCTGGTTCTTTAAGTCAGAAAAATGTTTTCAAGTTGAAGTTTCAAATACAAAAATCAAATAATTTTATCAAAAGTGCAAAAAATTTCGTGAAAATCATACAAATATACCGAATATCAGCACGAAAAAAACATTAACAATAGACCATTGGAACAACAAACGGATTTCATAGCAAAAAGACGGATGGCAGGAGTAGCGGATACAATGAGTTCAAACTGCAAGCCTTTCAGTACCTTGAATCGGCTGAATCAGTTTTAGAGGTGCATTAAATTAGTAGATAAATCTGAAGTACCAGATCAATCTTAAACAATCGAATACCAAAAAAAAGGTCGATTTGTCAAAAACTTACTATGGCGTGATTTAGTTAACTTCAGTGCTTGGAACATTTTATAAATAAAATATTAAATAACATGCGGTCTAAAACAAACAGAAAAATAATGTAATGTAATGCGCTATTTATAAAGCGCTTTTCCACAAATATATAATGTAGTGAAAAAAAACTGTGAAACTGCCAATTGCCGGCCCAAACGGGATCGAACCCGGTAACTTTAGATTCTCAGTCTAATGCTCTACCTCTGACCTATACGGGCCGAAAATTAAGAATAAATCCGAAAAGATTTCGTAGTGGCAGATCTTCGCAGAGCATGAAACAGTATTAAAAGATCATGTGAGTTAAAACAAGTTTAAAAGCTTCGAATTAGTTCTAATAAGCTTAACATAAGTTGAAATAATTTTAAAAGTTTGTTATAACTTTATTAAATTAAATCGAATTTAAAATAGGACGTTTTTTAACTTTTTTTATGAACTTTAGTTGTCATTTTCAAAATTTAATTTCAGTGTTTTCGCATACATTTGAATTTTGAGGTGGATTGGATGCACAAAGATCGGCGTATAACTAAAGTTCCGAGGTGCAAAAAGCTGTTTTAAATTGGACCAATCATAGGCTTTGAAAAATGTTAGTTTTATTTTCTTGAAAATATTCATGTATCATAATGTTTAAATATTCACGAATTGTACAAAAGCTTTGTTAGTTGATAAATGTTTGTTTTTTTTTTTTCATAAAACTTCTAAAAATGATTATTTCAGTACTTTCACAATTTTTTTGGAGTTCTATGATTGGTTCATCGACTAGCCTAAAGCTATTCAATGGTTTTTTCGCTAGCGCGAAGTGCCTAAATGTAAAACTTGAGCATCATTAGCAATTTAAAGAAGCCATTTTTCTATGAGAATGCGTTTAAGAACATATAAAAAGATTTTGTGATAATGCTATTTTGCATAAATTGAGGAGAATAGTTTTCTATTTTTAGCGCTTTATAATTTGATTTTTATATCTAAAATAATTTTGTTAAACTTGAAGTCCAAAAGCCTTGCATTGACACTAAGAAATAAATTGGAATCACCCAGCGAGTTTTTCCTTGGTCAGAATCAAGTTGTTTAATTTCAACGACCATTTAAATACATATTTTGAGTACATATTTATTAATTTTTTCAAAGTTGCATTATCAAAGACAAAATTGAGAACGAGTGAATTATATAAAGGTATGCAATGAATAAATAAGTTTTGAAAATGAAATACTTTGAATGAAAATATCTATAAGACTGTTGAAAATTCAGCTTGTGATGCACAAAGGGAAACCGCATTAGTTTTCTCTAAATGTAGTTTCCCAGTAGTATTTTGTTTTCATTCAAGTCACATTCTTTTGGTTTTCATCGGTTAAAAATGTATGAATCATTTTTAAAATTTCTCGAAAAATAGTTGCAAATTTTCTTAAACATATTATATCTTAAAAGCTGTAAAGTTTACGAGGCTCTTTGAGAATAAATTTACGTATTCAAAGCGTGTTTACAATGTACTTAAGAAATTTTTATAAAATATGAATATCGAAAAATTATATTTCCTACTGGAACTATTTTTTATATAACCTATCAGTTACCGCTAAAGAATAATACGTCAGATCTAACAAGAGATTATAATTGATAGGGGTGATTATTCTGATGCAGATTCACTTGAAAGTAGTCTTGGTGTGCGATAGATTAAGTGTTGTTTACAATTTATTTGCTTGAGTAAAAATAAACAACTTTAGTTTAAAATTTTTTAATTTTATTCCAAAACTTCAAAAAAGGGGTTGCATCTAAAAATAAATGATCAATTATGGCTATCAAAGATTTCGATATTGGAAACCAATAAGTTTTAAACATCTAGGATACAAATCCTCTTATAAAATTTGCATTCTTGATCACCAAGGTTAATGAAGGTCTTGTGCAAATAATGCATTAATCACGAAGTAGTGTTACATAAAAGCATGTAAAGGCTTATCAAATAAAAATTTTTAAAGTATGAGTGCCACGAAAAATTGGTTTTTTGAGAAGTTTAAGCATCATGAAAGCTTGGAAACAAAAACAGTTTTCAAGCGTCGAAATCGCATCTGTAAAATATTAAAAAATTAAGAAACTAAATTTTCTATTAAAAAGATTCGAGAACATCCCTGGTAAAACTTGTTTGAAGATCCTTGAAAAAACTTTTTGTAGATTAATGTGGATATATCAATTATACAAAGCAACGTCTAATGAATGGTTTTTAGAGCTGAATAATCATACGGTTTGATATAACACAATATTATATGGTACAAATTAAATTTCGGTTCAAACAACAAATATTTACAAATTGAATGAAACAAACAAAATCACAAGGAATGTTGATAAGTGTTTAAGCATTAACATACGCAACTTTGCTGCCTTAGTTAACCAAAATTTATGGAATATTAGTTGAAAAACTGTATTCAATAGATATGTGTTAAAACAAACTAACTTTTTCAAAGTTAATAATCAATATGATTTTTTAGAAAATATAACAGTATTTAATTTGCTCTTTTGAGTTTCTTTCGTACGCTGTGTATAGCTCTGCGGAAAGGATTTTTGATATCCTTTTTACTTTGGGAATTCTTCGTGGTTTTTTCGCTATTTTCAACAATGTTAACGACTTTTTTCGTCTTCTCATCTTCTATTTTTATTCTTTTTCTATCCAACATTTTTTGTTGCTCATCTTCCAAGTCTTGCTGCCTCTTCAAGATTAATCGAGTCAATTCCGCCAGCTCTTTATCTTTTTTATCTATTTCTTCACGTATTTCTGATAAGTGCATGAGATAATAAGTTGTTTGCTCTTAATTTTAATTTGTTTTTAAAGATAATGATTATGAAATTCAAAAAATTTATTTTAAAAAACTTGTATTTATGGATAAAATAAACGCGGTAAAGTAGTTTTTAACTTTGTTGTAAAATAATAAACGATAATTTTTGAAAAAACAAAACGATTCAATATCTAATATCAACCTCTGAGAGACTTTGAAGCTTTCGTTTCCACTTCCACTGCATTCCAATGCGGGTTGGCTGTTGTGATAACATTATCATTGAATTATATGGGAGTCTTATGGCGCCTATCACTATCCATATTAATATATTAAAATTGAGTTAACTTGATGATAAATACATCAATAAAGATATGTTATGTAAAATACCTAAGAAATTATTGACCAAAACCGGGTAACAAGAGGTTGCTGTGAAATCAAATATTAGATTAGTTTGATTTTGTGTGCATGCTCATTAATAAAAAACGCTATGCAGTTTATTAGACGCATTTGAAAAAGTTTTATATTCATAAAAATATTTTACCAAATCTACTTTTTGTTCTTTTAAGATTGATTTCTTCTGTAAGAAAAATTTAAAAGTAATTTAATTTTAGCTTAGTGAACATCAAGGATGTTAAACAATTCAATGTTTACGACTGTGAATTAAGCTTTGATTTAGGCGAGTTATTAAGATATATTGCTCTTTTGTAACTAAATGCATTTTCTCACTTCCTTGAGGTAATTGCTAATTATAACAACTGTTCATATAGCTTCGGAAAAAATCGTACCAAAAAAACTAGTTTTAAAACTTAAAAATCTAAAAAAATTCCAAAATGGCGAACAAACCACAAATGTAGTGCGTGTTTAATATTTTCATGGCGGTCTCAACATCGTTGCACCTAAGACCTCTCGTGAATTTCTCGCTTAAATTCTCTTTGTTACTAATGTTTGTGGATGATTCTTGCTTATGTGAGAAAGCTTGAGTAAATTGTGATGGTGTTAGTGATGAGTTAAAAGTTGATGAAGTGTTGAGTTGATGTGGGTTCTTGAGCTTCATGGCCTCGATTAAGCCTTTTTCAAAAGGGGATTTTGAATCATTATCCTTTTTTGAATCGTTCAATAGTATTTCATCATCAATTTTTTCTTTTTCATCATTAAGATGATCGGAAAGGCCAGAATGGATCCCAAAAGATCTTGTCATTTTACTAAAGTTATTTAAATCATTTTTTTGACCATTTAATAATATTTTTGTTTCTTTTTCATTTTCTTTTTTAGTAAACGATTTTTCTTCATTGTCAGGTGAAGGTAAAAACGCTGTCATGGAAAAAAAATAACCTAAATATCACATTGTTTGTTATTTTGGATCATATATCAATCATGCCAACTTATAAACAGCTTTGTTCAAACAGAAACTATAATTTCGGAATCTTCAACATTTTAAAAAATAATAATAAATATTAAAAAAACAAACCTAATCCCACTCCAGAATCTTCTGATAGAAGAGTAGTGCTTTTCACCATCGTTTCACAAACTTCACTGTCACAATCGCTTTTGTCAATTGCTGAATCTATAAACACGTTAAAGCTTTGATAATGAAATGATATATTATTTCTAGAGAAACTCACGAGCAATTTTTATATTAATAAAAAAAATTAATATTCATTATTCGGTCAAGTTTTGAAACATTATGGCAGTTTTGCTGTCATGAAAACAAAATAAATTATAGATGGAGTAATTTCAGCTTATTGAACAATTTTCAAAATCAATAATGAAACATCACCTCGATTGAGTTTTTTAGACATTTCGATAATTTATCGGATTATCCGTTAACTTGATGTGTTCTGGAAAGTAGAATTTAGATGCAGTAATGCTACAGAACGATCAATATCATTATCATTCCACGCCTCTTCACATATATACGGCAGCGTCCGTGTGTATATATTCCTACATTTTAATGAAAATAGTTATTAATAATATTTTCTAAATACTATAGTTTTGATTGATATTATTAGATACACAGAAATGTAATTTTTTGTTTACACAAATATATAAACCAAAAAGAATGAAATTGTTAAAACTATGTAGAGCAGTTGGGAATTTAAAAAAATAAATTAAACTTTAAAATCTTCACAAAGCAATTTATTTTCATAAATAGAATTAATTAAAAAAAAAATACAACACTTTTTATATTTATTTAAACCTAGTTCCCGCTTTAATATCGCTAAAGCCATTAGTTTGATTTGAAGTTTTTGAAAGCATTTATCTCAAATTAAGTATCTAAATTAATCATATAATTAATAATTTTATCGTTTGAATTGTATTTAGATTCACAGTATTACTTTCCATAACACTCAAACCTTCTCCATGCTATACCGACTATTCTACTAAGAATGGCATTATCTTTAACCAATGTTTGTTTGTTGTAATATAATTAATACAGTTTTTAAAAAAATTATAATTTTTTAGACTTCAATCAATACCAGCGGTTTGTATGGAACTTATTCTCTCATGAGCTATGTAAAAACTTTAATTCCTTATGAACTTATTTGTTTATAACACTGTTTGAATTTTACTTTATTTTAATTTTACTACAAAAAATAAGTTTAAATTTTTTTATGTACAAATTCTAATCATGTATCATAAAAGTTAAGGCATATTAATGTCTTTAATAAACACAAAATTGAATTCAGAGGTCCATAGACCGAGTTTCAATGTTGAGTAATGAGACACACATCGAATTGAATGGTAAAATATGTTTTCAATATTACAATTTTTATAAAAGTTAAATATTTCTAAAAAGTACAAAGCTTTTTGATAAAACCAATAATTTCCTGCAGCTTTCAATGATCTGTGTTTTACCTTCAAAGATACCACTCAAAATCACTTTTCCAATGATGTTCTTTCATGCACAAATGAATATAAAAATGCTTGTCTTGACTTGCTCAATACTTTACATAGTCAACTACACACTATAAGGCTCTACCCTGACAGGTATTTATGCAACTTTTTAAACATAAATTTTATTTTAAAAAATGATGTATAACTAAAGTTACATTTTAAGGGTTTCTCAAATCAAAGAGATGTCGAATTTATTGAAAGTTGAGGTAGAAACATGGATGCTGGTGGAGGTTTTGTTGAGGGAACGAATGAGTCAGCAAAAAGGGGATGCTGATAAAAAGGTGACTTTTTGATTTATTTTCTACCATTTTTGGAATATTTCATCTTTAATCATTTACTTAAATATTAATGAATTGAAAACCATTAATACGAGAAAAGATTTTGAAAAGTGAAAAAGAGTTGGCAAGGACGTTTTATGAAGATGACTCTGTCATGAGGCAGTCACAAGTCTGTGTCTTAAAACTTTGATGCTTACAGATCCTTGCATATCTATTTATTTCAGAACTGTATGCTTTAAAAATTTTCATGGATATCATTTATAATGGTTGAATGAAAAACTAATAATGACCTACAAAACTATTAACAATACACAACATGTCCAGCTGATAATAGACTGGTTGGAGTACTTATCAGGAACATCGGAGGCCTTCTCTCAACACAAGTTCTCTATCCCCTCTGACAACCATACAGCTTGGTGATTGCTTTGTACCTTTATCACTATTAATAGGCTACATGCAGTTGAAAGGATTATTGTTGTAATGTAATTTAATGCGGTATTTATAAAATTCTTTTTCCTGTAGCTATCTAGCGCTTGCTACAAATTTAATGTAGTGAAAACACACTGCAGAACAGGTGCTTATTGTCGGCCCACGCGGGATTGAACCCGGTAACATTAGATAATTAGTCTAATGCCCAACCACTGAGCTATACGAGCTGATATGTTGTTAATAAATGTAGCATTGAAGTGCAATTGAAATGAGAGTGTATCTGAGTTGTATTGTTATAATTAAGAAGTTTTTTTATTGCTATTTGATTCAATGAGTTGTATAAAACTTAAAACTATTCCACTATATTGAGAACTTTTGCTTATACTATACAATTCATAGTAATTTGTTGAGTAGAATCATTATGAGCTTGCATATTAACACAGGGAGAACACCTTACACACACTCAAACACACTGAGTCATCTTCACTCAAAAACATCGTCACTTCCCTGGTCAGTTATCATCATTATGTTTGATACTTTTATTAAACTATGGATTTTTGTTATGTTTAGTTTACAATATGATCAAAATATAAGCCTATGAATAATATGGTAAAATACAACACAGGGGTTTTCAGAAGTTTATTACGAAGCTTTTCTGTTTGATTTTGCATGTTGATTTATTTTATGTTTAATAATTTTTGTGTTCTTATTTATTTATTAATTTACTTTTAATTAATTTCATGATAATGATTATGTATTACAATTGTTTACATTTGTATCCTACTGTTATCTCCTAAAGAGCTTGCTTCAATAAGGCGTTGTTAATGTGCTTTCACAGATTCATTTTCATCACCATCGTCTTTTTTGGACTATAAGCAGTGTTTATTCAATCTCTGTTAGACACCTTATGTTTTATATTGCTGAAACATGAGCTGTTACTTTAAACTTTTTTAAACGAAACGATCATGTCATGGCTTGTTAGATATGCAACGACGTAACGAATAAAAACGTTTATTAGCTTGGGATTCAAGATGTTCAAGTAGTTTGTATATAGAACGAGCTGGTTTGAACATTTGTAGCATAGCACAGGCTGGATCTCACTGTTGTGAAAATTATGGTAGACCAAAAAAGATTTTGAACAAACTTGCTTTGAATGACAGAAAAAAGATAGACATAGTTTGTAGATCCACTTGATAGCCCTGAGTAGGAAGACTCTAAGAGAAAAATTACCAAAAGGCCTTTATAATGAAAAAACAAAATGCAAAAAAAATTTAATTGATTGATTGAATTTACTCGATATAAGATGTAATTTCATGGGTGAGTACATGGAATTGGGAGTAATACCTCCACAGGACCCTGATGCAGCTGGCAGGCAGGGTAGGAGGCTGTTGGATCTGGATGAGGAGGTTGGTGTGGTGCATTTATCTCATCATTTTTGTTATGCTGGAAGAATTTTGGAAGTTTTATAAAAGCTTTATTCATAGTTGAGTTTTTTATACATTTTATTCAGGATGAAGCAAGTTTGCTGAAGTATGTTTTCCATTGCATCCGCTCTGGTCAACTGATGCAGGTCTTTTTGATGTTTATAATAAATAAATGAAAAAAAACTTATAATTCTTTCATAATTATTCACTCTAAAATGTTTGAAGATATCTTTAATTCAATAATTATTTGGTATGTAATAGTTGCACATGGCACCAGGCTTGTCATGCGTGTGAGCAGATGGGCCACTCTTGGAGAGCAGTTGTGCTTGCTGGTTGGAAGTTGCAGCATGATGATAATATGAGGTGCTTGGGCGATGGTGGTGTGATAAAAGAGATGGAAGGCAACCAGTCAAGGCTTCTGTGGAAAAAGGCTTGCCAGGGGCTCATGCAAGATGTGAGTTCATGTTTTTTTGGTGTAATATTATATGTTGTTCTGTTACATCGTTATTGAAGGTTATAGTAATACAGCTGTGATGATGAAAGCTTACAATACAGGAAAAAGCTTGCCACATTGAGAAAGCAGTATTGGCTGTGTTAAGTGGCAACTTGAATTGCATACTGCCCTTGTGCTCCACTTGGCATGACTACCTCTGGGCCTATTTCAAGGTTTTCTCAATGATTATTACTATTAAGAATATAGTTTTTAACATAATAATTCACACAAAACCTCAATGTTTAATAAAACATTCAAAATTATGCATTTGATGTGTCTAGAACACTATAAGACCTTCATAACGCGTTATATTTCGAAAAAAATACATTATATAATTTGCCGATATAAATTGACAGGTGTTTGTTGACCAGAGGTTGGAGCTCTATTTGAAGTCACATTGCAACATCTTCAACCACTTCACCTGTGATGCTGATGATGATGAGGATACATATGTTGGTGATGATGGATATTATGGTGAAGAAGACGAGGAAGACAAACCTAATCAGGACAAAGCCATGTGAGTTGTCTGAAGTATAACTTTAATTGCAAATTTTTCCTTCTTTTTCAGCTTTCGAGAATATTACGTCGATTGACATTTAAAAGGTTTATTTCATCAATGAACCTATATTTGAACAAAAGGATCAATCAACAAATGATTTCATCTTACCTCAATAAATTTGCAGCCTCAGTTTTGATAGCATCTTCGAAGAGATAGAAACATCTTGCAATGAAGTATGTTATGCTTTTTGAAACATTAGTTTTGTAATGAAATTTTATTCTTGGTGCTTATTAACTTAGAGAATTTTAAAATAGATTTGGATTAGTTTCATCTTAATGTTAAAAAATTTTTTAACTTCATATAAAACTGGTCTTATCTAATATGAAACACTGATAAAATCATAACCTTGCGTCTAAAGCATGAAACCCACCTGAAACAATACATGTTGCCACAGGAAGTAAAGAAGCAAGCAGGCTTTCACTTCAATGTGATTCAGAAGTTCCTCATTCTCCATGATGTTGATGGTTCGTCATGATGTGGTCATTGGCATATATCATCCAATAAATATTTTCTCATTTCTATTCTTTATGTTTGCTCAACCATGCAATGAAAATTTGAAGTTTTTCAAACGAGTTTTTTGTTCACTTTTGCATATATTGCTTACACAGAGTTGTTGGAGCACATATCTTCATGGAGCAATATGCACCCCCAACTCCTCAGACTGTGCACCCACCTCCTCATTATCTTCAGCTCTCATGGATTCTCATCTGTTCGTCCACCATCTCTATTTATGGCTTTCGTATTATTTGCATTGATTTGTTTATGGTTCATTAAAACTTCTTAAACTTGCAGACAGAGAAATATGAGGGAGTGTTGGTGACTTGGGTGAAGTACCTCATATCCCACAAACACGTGCCTTTAGTGGCATTCTACTGCAAATTGCTTCCAGACCATCTTCAATCTCACTACTATGCCACATTGCTCCTCAGTTAGTGAGAATATATTTTTTTGTTAGCATGGTTTTCAAATTTGTATTTAGAACTTGGTTTTAACTTTATTTTAAAGTTTTCAAAATTCCAAAAAAATATCTTTATTCAAATTTCGGTCATCGAAATTAACGACCACCCTGACAGACATCAGTGGGACAGAGTCACGGAAAGAGTGTTTGCAGCTGGCAGAAGAAGCAGGCCTTGATGTGAGGGCCATCACAAAGTTGGTGGTAGACATGAGCATACGATCTGATGAGGTTGTCATCGACATCAACAGCACAGAACTTACTGATCAGGTCTTGACTGAGGTTTGAATCGTTTGTGTTTTTTTGTCACATTTCACATGTCAAGAAATAAAGAGAAAAAATTTAAATGTTTAGTTAGAATTTATTACACAACACTAAAGATACAAATCAATGTTGAAAGTGATTTAGATGGCAATCACCAGGAGGACATGCAGCGAATAAGCAGCCTGGAGTGGTTGTTGCTGGACGGCAGTAGTGGCCTCTTCACCATCATTAGTGCCAACCACCTGCTCAGAAGATTCCTGTGTTGGTGTATCACTTTGTCTCATTTTGTCACTTCGTTTGCCGTTGATGCTGATTTTATGTTGCTTGTTTATGTTTTATTCACTTAGTTGTTTTGCGGTTTGTTTAAGTTTCCAGTGTGTTGCATGTGAATGTGTTTATTAGTTTGAAACTAATAGAAAAAGATATTTAATGAATTTTAAGGATACAATAAATCCAATCAGTATATTTCATTAATGATATCATATCATATACTCACTATCATGCTTGTACAACCACTATACAGTGTCGAGGAAGATAGAGGCATGTAAGGAGGTGGTGAAGGCTGTTCCTTCAAGCATCATTGAACCACTCTTGCGTAGCAACAAGGTACTTTATCAATTGAACAATTTTTCAACTCATCGTACTATCTGTTCTAATTCATGAAGTTTTTGAAATCTTCATAGGGGTATAACCTTTGGTTAAAGACAAATTGGGGATTTTGGCTGTTGAAATATAATAGAATTTATGTTATAAACAATGGTTGCTACAGAACATTACACTGGCTTCAGAGGAGTTGGTCGACAACAGTGTGGGAGAGTTCACTTGCACCACCATGTTTCTTGTAAGTTCTGCAAATTATTAAATCATCTTCATCATTCTTGTCTTATAGCACAAACTTATAAAAGTTGGTGGTCAGATAACCTAGAGGGGTGTTGTCTTCAATACATACTTTTCTGAGCTGCTCTCTTGCTTCTCATTCACTTGTCTTTGCCACATAATTTGGCAATTTTTTTTAATTTTGTGAATATAAACAACCAATTGAATTTCAGAATTCAATGGACACATTCTCAGAATGGTTTGAACTCTTTCATCACAAAAAACCTCAGCAAGCCTCATTGACCTCCACACCCAGCCATTTTGCTGAGAAGGTGCTTTTGAAGTTTATATAATCGTTTCTCATTTATTAAAAAGATATTTATGGAAATAAAAAAGTTACAATAATGTGGATCTCGTGTTAGGTATCGAAAGAGCACAGCATGAGGAAGTGGCATGAGGAGATGAAGCGGTGGCAAGAAGACTGCAACATTAAAGCACAAGTATTTGATAGATACTTATGTTATTACTTCTAACTGATACTTATGTTATTATTTATTTCACTAGGATTCACAAGTTCTCCATGTTTTCACAAATGTATAAGTTAACATATGATACTCTCACAGAGTGCTCTGGAACAGTTGCAAGGAGTGTTGACATTCAATGATGGGGGCTGGATGGTCGACCTTTTTGAGGTTAACTTTAAAACTTTCATGTGTTTGATATTATATAGTTTATTAAATTTGCAGAGTGACGACGAAGATCGTAAGCGCCAGCTGGATCAACTTAGGCGGATGTATCTGCCATCCATTTTCCACCTCATCATCAAGGTGAAATCTTTATCAGCTAATTGAGAATTTGTTAGACTGAATATTATAGATATTGTTGAGTCTCTTATGTCAGCTAGTGTGTGGCCCTTGGTTTAAAAAACACACAACTTTGATACTATATTGTATGTTCAGTAATATTCAAATATAAACCCTTGACGACAAGGTGTTGAAGAGTAGTGAGAGGTGGAAGGAGTGCACGTGCCTCACTGACCTCGTGGCTTCAGAACAGTACAAGCTTTATCAGGCAAGTATTCATTATCGTTTACGTCCAAACCACAATTAATGATTATGTTTTGAATCTCATTCAATTATTATTACACAACAATCTCGTAAAAAGCTAATACATAGTGGATCTTATATTTTTCGTTCTAAACTGTATTTTTTTCCTAGTATATTTATGATAATTAGGCAAGCCTCTTATTGCACCCCAACTAACCAGGTTTTTGGGGAAGAGGACATGGAGAGATTGGCATCTAAACTCACCTTGAGTATGGTGCACCGTATCAGGAGTGAAGAAAAATAATTGCAAGACTGATTTTATTGTATTTTCTAAGGTTGTTATATCGAACTGAATTATTGATTATGATCGTCATTTAGTAAAAAAGATTAATTCTAGAATTATATTTATTTAAACTTAAATTTGCATCGAAAATATTTGAGTTACATAAAAAGTTGGATGATAACTAATAAATGAATTGTAAAATAACTGATATTTAGTATACTTAGTTGAATGATAAGGAATGTCATATAATGAAACGTTTGCAGGTTTTGAAATTAAGAGGTCGTAATATTAATAGCACTTGGTAAAGTGAAAAATTTCAAGAACACGATATGAAACATAATCTAAAAAAATGATATTGTAACGCGATAAATATTAATAGTTTTGTAGCAGTAAGCGTCGAAAGCTTCAGCCAGTCTAATTAAATAACGTTGAAAACTTGTAACGAATATAGAATTCAAAATTTAGGGATAACATGTTGGTGACTATTGAACTTGAACAGGTGCATCTACTATTGAAACTAAAGATTGTTACATTCCTGTCTGTAGTTCTGAATTGCTTCCCAAACCTTGTAAAAGTCTCCCATCCTATAATGAATGTCGAAAGCCGTTTGAAGCATTTGTTGAACAATAAATAAAAACGCTCATACTGCAAGTGATGAATCATAAACCTACTCAAAAACATCAATACAAATTTCAATGATACTAATTTCAAAACTAGGAACAATTTGAATTAAACTGATATCAAAATGTTCTTTAATTTCTAGCATTAAATTACTTAAGATCTAGGTTCTGTAAGTCCACCCGGTCTACCACATGCAACAGATGTCGTAACTCAAACTTGTGCTGCAAGATCTGTTAAGGAAGAGGTTCAAAACATTTGAAAATTAATTAATATTATTCATAAAGTTATATTAATTTAATTATTATTTCAAATTCAAATGCTCACAATATCGTATTGTATAAGCTGAAATAAATGGGATTGGTTACATAACATAAGTCCCACAGAAAACGATAAATAGCCATCTTATTTATGCTTCCAACAACGCGTCAGACAAAATGACTAGTGCAACATGGTTTATACCAAAAGTTCATGAAATTAAATTTGAGTTTAATTTCTTAGTCATCAAAAACAATGAAAAACTCAAAAAACACTATATTTTTAATGAAAATATACATTAATTCCGTTATAATCGTTGATTTTCCAATGAAGCTGATGGTAACCTTGATGATGGAGGGTCTAGTGACTCGGAGATCTTGCAGCCAATCATGAACCTCCCCTGACTCATCCACATCCGAATCTGAGATGCAACATTGGTGGTGATCAATGAATGATTGTAATATTCTTATCATTATTTTAGTTATTTTATGTTGATTAAAAACAAGATTTTAGCAAAGCTATTTAAACAAAAGTAGGTAAGTCGATCATTTGATCGCCCCTATCTGGGGTTTCGGCTGCGCAATTGATTTGTCTCATAGGACGCTACTCCATTTAAACAAATAACTCATCTAAAATACAATTATCGAGTGTGAAAATAATTAATAAATAAGTAAATAAATTCACTTATAGGTGAAATTATAAATACATTGTAATAATAATTTTATGAGCAATAGTAAAATATGTAATATTTTGTTAACATGATAAACAAATAAAGCTTTAAATAATTATGAACCCTTTTAAATTTATATATTTCCAATACTGCTTAAACTTTCCTTTTTAAAATCGTTGAAACATTGAAGTCGCACCTGGTGTTTCAGTCTGTTGTTGTAGCATCTTATGGAAGTTTGTGTTGTTCTGCATGAACTCTCTGTTGTATTTTAAATACATTCATGAACCACTATGCCTTACTTATTCATTAGTAAGTTTGTTACTGAGATGGGCATAACAATACTTCCATAAAGTAAAAAAAAAACTCTATCTTGAAGTAAATATGTTGAAATTAAAAGATCAAGAATAGATAATAAGAAGGTCAAATAAATGAAAGATGAGATAATAAACAAATCTTTAAAACGTGCATGGCTCTCAAACTAAGTACGACTAAAAATGCACTCCACATGAGCAAACAATGATAAGAATTGAAATGACTGGATGAATTGGATGTGTAGTTTGGTGAACGAGATGTTTCTGGTGATCATCTCCTTGCTCAACAGCTCACTCCTTATCAAACTCCGTAGAAGTCTGGAAGTGTGTGCTTGTGTGATGATGCGGTAGATAGATATAAATGAGAGATAATTAAAAAGTGGCAATTTTAAACATAATTGTGAAAATAAGGAAAAATAAGTATATGTTGACACTTGATGAATTTTAGAGAAATTTATCTAAAAAGTTTGTATCACGAAAAAAAAATTAATTTAATACTGTATCATTATTGTAATTGAGAATAACCATCATGTAAAATATATCAGACGAAAGAATGTCGAAAACATAGTTAGAACATGGTGCATACTGATTGCTTTCATCAGTCTGGTAGGTGCTCTTCTGTTGGGAAAACTTCTTCACCTTGGAGAAGAATGACGCACCAATCAAATGAAATTTGTATGAAACTTTCAACAAATTACTTTCAAAACTAATTATTTAGATTAAAATTTGAGAAGAAAAAATTTATAAAAGGATTTGATTGATTGAAAAATTAAATGATTTAGCAGGGTGAAGACTTTTTTCATAAAAATACAACTGGGCCTTTTTGAACTATACGAGATGGTTGAGACAACAAGTTAACTAGTATAAGGAATATCTTCAATACTTCATAGTAAAACAAATGAAGAATGAAGAGGATCATAAACTCCAGAAGACTGCATAAAACTAGATAAAACATCAAAACCTTATCAAAAGAGCCATGTGACACTGACTCATCATCCATGTTCACTCCGGAGTCCCCATCATCCCTGAAACAGGCGCCCAGTCCTGATTGGTGGTAGAGAGGTCAAGTTGGTGGTGTATTATGAATGTCTCAATGTAGCTGGTCAACTTAAGATTATTGAATATGATTTTTAAGCAACATTGATGAATATATTTACATTGACGTACTTATAAATACAAAGTATAAGTTTGTTATGACATCAATGTATATCGGATGGCACAAGGCAGACCTGACGAAAGCAGAGGAATAATTTGTTTAGTGGTGCTTTTGATAATGTTGTCCAAAGAGAAAATCCAGTGAGGCTCGATGTTGTGAGCCCTCAACACGGCTGAAATCTGATGATGGTTTGTTTATTTTAACGGATGTGCTTGGAAGTTTTGTTTCAATCACTCTATGACAAAAACGTTTTGAAAGCAATTGCTTCGTATGAGTTGTTATAAGAATATTTTCTATAACTGAAATATGTTACTTTCAAATATTATTCAAAAGAAAAAACATATATAAACAGTAAATGACATACAATTTCAGGAAAGATGACAACAGCTAATAGCAATTCGTCTTTAGCTTTATTTTCAAAAAGAATTTCTTTCTCTAAATGTCCTTTTAAGTATTAATTAATACAATTTGATTCAACTATGAAGTATTAAAACATAAATTATAATCAATTGAGGTCAAAATTTGAAATGAGAAACAATGAGCAAAACCAACCTATGACATTCTTCATCCTTGCAAGGTCATTGTCGTATATGAACTGGTTAATGCCTTCCAACAAAATCAACAAGATTTCCTGAAGAATATTATGCTTGAAACATGTTTGAAACCAAACCATTTCCACGAAATAAGAAATTACTTATGATGACAATTGATTGAAAATTATATGTTTTCTGAAGTTTCAAATAAAAAACCGTGTTTATTCTCTGGCTTGTCGAGTTGTTTGACCTACACTTGATCATTCGTAACCACTTCTCGCATATCTGACGGTGCAACATAACAAAAATAATATCATCATTGCATAAGACATTCTCACAAAGATAAATACTGAAACTTGAAAGATTTGAAGTATAAAAGGGCAACCTCGTTTTGATCCTCAGAAAGAACTTGAGCCAAAGTGCCTTTTCTTTCCGAGTCCTTTTGCAGAGTGTAGAAATTGTCCTCAACTACACCTGCACTGTCGGGCACCGCCAGAGACATCTCTGAACTGAACAGTCAACAGGAGTTTGCTATATTTTCAAAATCTTTCTAATGAAGATTCTATCTTTTTTTGTTAGGTATTCGTAACAAAAAAATGTTCCTATAGGTTAAGATTCAAAACCTAAAATCCCATTACCTAAAAAAATATGTTTAAAGTACATCTAATTAGTCTTGCTTATATAATTTAAAAATGTTATCGAGAAGAAATCAAAAGCAAAATTCAATTGATGCTCTAATTTATTCTTAACTATTTCAAAAATTCACCACCAATATACTATCAGTTCATCAATGTAGATTCCATCATGCCTAGATGACGGAATATTGCAATAAGAATAAAAACGTCTTTTGAAGCATATTAACTTATTTTTAATGAACTAATTGAAACAACAGAGAATGGCTTAATCATGCAATTATGTTAGTTGTAAATCCTCCATTCAATCTCTTCCAAACAAGAACTAGTTCGAAGTTCTACAAGCACATGATGATGACACCTATAATCATACCACCTGAAGACTGAGTCGACGGGGGACGTGATGTTTTTAAAGTTGAAAACATCATTGTTAGGTCTTACCCTAGGACCACTTGAGTGGAGATGTAGCTAATTTATTCCACTACATATACGATGTTCAATATGGAAATTTCATGAATTATTACTCAATATCTTTAAATTGTTATTTGAGAAACAATCGAAGCAAAAAAGTTTCTTGAACTGGTAAGCAACCCTGAACACAATAATACTACACCTGTCCATGGAGAGAAAATGTCTGTGGTTGGCCAGTGGGAGTTTGTAAGGGTGAAATGTATCATGTGGAGATTCGATTGATGTGGGAGGGCTTTCTTCCACTTGACCCAGGCTCATCACTTGAGTCTTGCGGCGTTGAGGCTCCTTCGACTTTTGTATCAAAGAGGATGCTGGAACTGTACAAGGTGCGTTTAATATTGGAGGTGCATATGGTGAGTACAAAGTGAATATTGAAAGATACACACCAGACAAGCTGCGGTTGATATCTTGTGCCTTGTTTTGTTGTGACACCACTTGAGGTGACTTCTTCTTGTGCGACCTGGGTGATTATCCAATGTATGTTCATACAAATAGGTGTGGGTCAGTTTTGACTCAAAATTTCTCTTAATTTCTTCAAAGCAAAATTAACATATTCTTAAAAGAAGCAAATTGAAATTGAAAACGACTGATGGATGAAGGCATGTTGTAGCAGGAGTGCTAATGAAGGCCTCGACCTGGCCTCCAACATGAAGCAGCTGCAGTGGTTTGAACGGGGATTTTTAATGCAAAAACAGCTTTTTGAACAATGTGAATATTTTATAACACTAGATGTAGGGAAAAAACTTGAAATTATTTTAAAATTTGAAGATATTGATTAAAATATATGAGTTCAAACTTTTTGAGAAAAGACACAGCATTGTAAGAAAGGCCATTTGGGATGTGTGGAGTGCAAGAAAGGGTCTGCACTGATGAACGCTTCTAAAAGAATACATCAACAAATGGAAACCATGTACATGTTTGATTGAAAATTAACTGCATAATATTTGAACATCTTCAATGATATGATGACGCACCGGAGCCTCTCCTGTAGCCATCTCAATGACACTGCAGCCCACTGCCCACACATCAGCCTGCAAACAACATGCGTTTGAGAATTGTGGAAACATACACGCTATCTTCGAATTTACGACTACAAACAAGAAAGTCTCGAAATTCTATGATGTTTAAAATTCAGCTGATTTTTTTATATACATATTCAAATTTTTTGCTTTTTACTTGACTATTTTCCAAAATTACTTGAACTTTAACTAATAAAAAAAATTGTATTTAAATCAAATATTAATCGAATATGAATAATGATTGAAGAATGGTGGAAAAATGAATAACCGGAAACCCGTATCCTCTGACTCCGTATTGAACAACTTCCGGAGCATGAAATGACTCATCTGCACACAAATATACCTCATTAATGCTCCAGTTGAAAATGCAACGTTGAAATTATTAGTGAAAAAAAAGTTATACATTTTTTTTGATAAAGAAAAATATTTATAAGATTTCGAAAAAATCCGAAATAAGCTAGCTGTCTATGTATCTAACCACGTATCATACAAGCCCGTTGAATAATGAACTTACCAATCTCAGTTTCATTGTCCTCGTCTTGAACCTCTTCTTCCTTTCGGTAGGATAAGCTCAGAGTTTTGAGGCGTCGAGATATGGAGTAGTCAGAGATTTTCAAGAGACCACTGTGTGAGGCAATCAATAAAAATTAATATTTAAAAAAAATTGGCAAAAAACTAAAATAAAATAATGAATGGAGATAGTTTGAATGAGAAAACATTGTAATAATCTTTTCAAAAATAGACCATGGCAATAATTATTTTAAATGTTGATAGGAGGCACCTGTAGGTGTTGACAAGGACGTTGGAGCCTTTCAAGTTCCTGTGCACAATGCCATTCTCGTGCTTGAATATGGTGGTATTTATGAATAAATTTAAAAAATATATCAATAAATTGAAAAAATAATTATGAATATTTAAAAAAATCAACTTATTTGAATGGGGCTTATATCCTCAAAGCCTCACCACTCACCAGATAATTGAGTCCCTTGACGATCTGCAGTGTGTAGATCACAATGGTGGTTTCATTGCCGATCAATGGACCCCATTTGTCCCGTAACAAGGACGATAGACTTCCTATTAATTAACACAAAGGTTTTTTCATACTATTTTGATAACTTCGTGTTTTATATTTTCGTCTATTTGCTCGTTATCACTTGCTATTAATCTAGTTGCCATCGAAATGCATACAGGTTCCGATTTATGGCTTCAAATATAAATTACTCAATATTTGGATTGAAAAGTATCGATTTTAGAGTTATAAAAATTTTAAAACATGTGTACATCATGAAGAAAAAAATAATTTTGTTGAACCAATGGATTAAAACATAACACCTTATTTGCTCAATAGTTTCAATAATGCCCCACATTTAAGCTATAATGAGTGGTAATATCTAAAACAACAAATTTATTATATAAACACTTAGCCTCATAATATACAACTATCAGAGCGAAATAATGAAAAGTGTTGGAAACTTATCAGAAAGCTGGAGGGCTTCAAAGAAAACAAGTGCAAAGACTGTACAAAAAACTGAGCATCAATGTGAAGTTTGAATCGAAATTGTAGCTTTTAAGTTTAACGATCTTTTAATAGAAATAATTGTTTTATGATATAACTTGGTAGGTAACAAAAGAGACACCTCCAGGGATGCGCTCCATAAAGAGCTTGAAGGAGTTGTTCTGCGACTCACAACCCAAGTACTTGACTATGTTGCTGTGATGTAGTCTGCACAATACTGCCACCTCCTCTTTCAACGCCTGCACTTCACTGGGGGTTGGTCGTTTAGCTTTAAGAATATACTTCACCAAGAATACTGTCAGATTATTATTTGTGTATATCTCCTTTTATAAAAAAAACGTTCATTATATTTGAAGTTTTTATAGTTTTGAATTTATCATTAGGCATAAGATTAACAAAGGTATTTTAATTAAATGTTTGTGATAACAAAAAGGTTGAAAGTTTTCTGAATGAAATGAACATTAGAACTAACTCATTATTGATAGTGGGTATTTCTTTAATAGCAATCTTCACTTGAGTTTCATAGTTGAATCCTGCATACACCGTTCCAAACCTGCCTTCCCCTAACACCACTCTGTTACCTCTTTCATCACACTCGTACTCGTACTGTCCCATATAATGAGTTTTATCAACAAATAATACTAAAAAAATACAGATAGTTCTTAAAAGAAACAACAGAACAAGAAACACAATACAGCACTAATAATTGCAGCTACTAACACTGATGACAGGAAGACTGGCATCGACTTCCATCAACACATCAGTATCTCGTGAGGAGTTGATGACCATAGTGATGATGGAGTCATGCACTTTGTTTCTGTGGTAAGAGCTTGGGAAAAAAAGGTGGAAGTCATCAGCATTGTCGTACACATATAAGAAGAGAGCTTTGTCGTTGTTGAGACATTTGCTGATGGTTTTAATGCAGTGTGGAGTCAACAACCATTCATTGAGACCTTTGCTGTTGCTCACACCCACATGCCACAAGCGGATGGACTTTTACGTGAAAATAACGTAATTCAAAAAAAACTAACTTGTTTATTTATCATAGGCAACAGTTTTATTAAAAAATTGATTAAAAGTTTGAAGTCTCACAGGATCGAAGCCTTCTTCATTGGTCTGCAGATACGAGGGTTGCAACATCTTGTTCGGCTCCAATATCAACACCTGCATCGGCAATCTATCTTGATTATTCTTCATGGGACTTTTCATCATCAACATGTCAATCGCATTATATAATATTAATCTATGTGTTTCCATTGTTTTTCTTGATGCTATGAAAATTTACATTAATATTATCTATTGAATTTAAGCGATATATAAGTTGTGACTTACAGGGAATCGGACGTCTGTGGTGGATTCCTTAGTGGCCTCTGCAAACAAGTCAAGCCAGAACTCAAACACCTGGGATCATTGGTGTGGTATTACAACGATATATATGATATAAAAAGGTTCAAATTTAATAAAGTATGAATCCCCTCACTTCAACACACTGGGGAAAAAGCAAAGAAACACTCATCACCTCATACAAAACATTACTCCTTCCCATCATCAAATACGCCAACACCATCTGGTCACCCATCATCTCATCCACCTCCCTCAACAAACTCCAAAAAATTCGAAACGCAGCCTTGAGAACAATCACTGGCTGCACCCTAGACACCAACACCCAACACCTCCACTCAGAGACCAAAATCCTCCCACTCCAAAACCATCTCAAAATTCACGCATCATAACTATAACAAAAAACCTTCTACCTTACTCATCTCCTACACCCACTCACCACACAAGAAGCCCACTCCAGATACAAAAAACAATCCCCATTCAACAACATCAACTACACCCTAAACATACCCTCCTCCACCCAGACCACCTCACACACACAAATAAAAAACAACATGAAAACAATACACACAAAAATAGTACACGACTACATATTATCCACTCACAACAAAATCCTCAGCAAGCAACCCCCACCCATTCATGAATCAGAAACCACCCTAGACCACCACACTCGCCGCACTCTCGCCCAACTCAGATCAAACAAATCACCTTTCATCCTCTCATATCTCAACAAAATCTCACCCTCATCTCATCCCTTACCTTCATGCCCACTCTGCCAAACATACATTCACGACACCCCTCACCTCTTCACCTGCCCCAAAATAAATACCAAACTGGGCCCCGAGAGTCTGTGGACCGACCCCGCAAGAGCGGCTGAGCTTCTTGACCACTGGACGGTCTTGATGGGGACATGAGGAGCACCCAACAAGAGTAGGGTGCTCGGAGTAAAGAAAAAAAAAAGTATGAATCCTTATTCTGGGAGTTAGTAAACTGTATAGCATAATTATCACGTTATACACTAGTTGTATGGGTAATCAAACTGACCTCAATTTCCACACCAGCCTCCTTGCCCACCCGGTTGGGAGATGAGTTAATCAGTTGAATGTTGCCCAGTGTAGACTTGAGGTACCTACATTGTAATAAAACAAACCCTTGATGAATGAAGCAAGTTTTAACAACTGAAGAATGAGAATTCAAGTGGTTTCGAATCACATTACATCTACATATAAGTGTAACTATATATACTTCAAATATTGTAATAGAATAAGCTTTTAAATGTGTGTTGAAACAACCATGCGGGAGGATCCAGCTTGTACATGCATTCTGCAGCCTGGGTGGCCCTGCAGTTATGGGGTCTTCGTCATTATATCTATCAAATTTATTTAATTGGAAGTTTATAGTTAAATTGAGGTTCACAAAAAATTATTTCTATATTATATTATATAAAAATTTTATTTATTTCTGCGTAATATGAAATAAGTTGGAAGACTAACCTGACAAAGTCCTGCCTTAAAACACACACCTCGAAGAAGGTGGCCACATCCCAGTAGTCACTGAGGTTCTTGAGGGAGCCTTTGCGGCCAATCAAGTTGATCAAGGAACGAGCTGCAATTAATATTTTAAAAATTCAAATGGCTAGATTTATTTGAAGCCAGATTATAATTATTTCTCAAAAGGATACTATAATGATAGAGAGCCTTCAAATTAAATTTTCATAATAAAACAAATAGCCGGCCCAAACAGAGGTTTGGCTGTGCCATTGCTAGTTTTCACAGATCCAGTTTCCATGTAAAAATGAAAATAAATTGAAGTTAAATAAAGACACATACTGATCTTTTGGAGGCCAGGTGACGTATTGATATCTTTGCCTGATATCACTAGCAATGTAGCCAAGTTGATGCCAGCATAAATGTTCACCTGAGCCTCGTAAGCTCGCTCATACCTGCAGTTGTTATTCCATATCATCTTTGTTATATAATATATGTATCAAGGTTGAATTGAACTCAAGCAAAAGTTCACATGAATGATCTAAATATATTGATGTTAAAAGATCATGAAAAAACAGTCAAATAATTAATAAAACAAATGAGCATTATGATAGCATAGATATTACAGCATTACTGGGCATCTGTCTATCTATAGTGGGCATCGAAGGAACAGACCATCTGATGGCTTCATTTAGAGCTTCTGAGTCCTGCAACTGAGATTCCACGTATTTGTCTTTGTAGATCCTACCACACAAACACAACAGATCTGGGATTTCCGATCCCGACATCTCTATGGCCTGCAATGATACAATGCAGTTTTCAATGGAGTAACGATGGTTACCTAAGCTTTATGAAGCGACTGTTTAAATTAGTAAAACGTGGTGCTTTTTCATTTAAATTTATTCCCAAATTTTTAAAACGTTTTGAAAAAAATATTCTATACGATTGGTAGATGTTGGCGTGGAGGTATGTATAGAGAACGTATAAGAACCTTGAGAATGCATTTGAGGGACTTGTCTCTGTCTCCTGGGTTGTTTCGTCTGCAGTGGTGTACATACAACTTTCTTATATATGCCGCTCATTATGAAGTAGCATAGCCTGACAGAATTTTATGACAAACAAAAACAAAGTATTTATTAATTTGAAATCAAGAAGCTTTTTGTATGAAAATCTTACATTCTCAAGCGATTAACTTAAGAAAAGCTTAGTGAATTTTTAAGTAAATACTTTTTGCTTGTTTTTCATACCTTTCCATTATCTTTTCATAAAAATATCATCAAAAAAACAATATTTTAATGATATAACATTCGTTTATTAAAACTCGATTGAAGTACATTGATATCCTTGTTCGATCACATGATACACAAACATATTGACACCTATTAAGGGCGAAGGCATAGAGGTGCTGGATAGTGACGGTGTGAGTGATCTGATTGGATGGCACTGCCTCCAAATCTTCTACCAACTCCACCATTGCATGATAATCCTGAGATTTTTGTTGTTCTTATTTTTACTCATATCGTCTTTTTAGAAAGATTCATTGAATAACGAGTTGAACTATGAAAACTAAAGTGAAAAAGTGATAATTATATTACATTTAATGATGTGAAAACCACTGAATTGAACACCACTATAATAAAATTGATTAAATTATTTGGCTGCATTATTTCTTTATATTTAACATTCCTCAACATGATATGTATCAGTTATAACGACAAACCTTCATGAAGAGCATATAAATATTGATAATACAATACAAAAGCTCTGCACCGACCTGCACATCCCTGTAGAGAAGCAGCATGTTGAGAATGATCTCGGAAGAGTACAAGTCAGGGTCGTACACTTGAGACTGTGATGTTGTTCAATATATGATCATGCCATAGTTTGGAAGTTTAATAGATTTAATTATAGTACAATTTTTTGATTTCAAGAATATTTGGTGAAATTCGCATTATTACAATTTAATTAAACTGATGAAGACATCAAAAAAATTTTCAATTAATGTTAAAAAACATTAAATACACACAAAATTTTCAAGGTTTTAACTCAATATGGAAGCACAATACATCATATGCTTATGAAGATGTCAACTTTAAGCTTCTTCATCACACATTTCATTGAATATAAGTTATATATTGACTGATGATAATTGAGCAAAGGTAAGTGTGGCACCTTCATCTGAGCAAGAGCACCGCTCAACTCCTCCCCCTTCAACGTGTTCCTCATCTTCTTCAATTCTCCTAAAAACTTCTCTTTTGCATGCACTCTTGAACATAAATCAGTTCGAATTTATTATATAATATACTTATATACGTTCATTAACGAGCAACTATTTTCTTCTTTAGCCAAAGTGAAAAATTCAAATTACTTGAACACAAAAGGTAATTTTATTATTACATACTTGATAACGTTACTTCGTTAACGAAAAGCTTTGAACTTAATAAAATTACCTTTTTTGTTCAAATAATTTGCAGTATCTCTTTTCAGGTGTTTGATACAAAAACAATAAATAAATTTAAATGGCCGAGAATCTAACTTGGACTTGCAAGCCACAGACTTGAGGATACGTCTGACAAACTGACTCAAACTCCCTGTACACTCCTCTTGCTTGTTCAAACTAGGACCTTGGTCAGTACAATATGAACTATTGACAATCAGTTATCCATAGCAATTTTTTTTAGTTAAAACATTTAATATATTTCATTTAAAATTTACCATCCTAACCTTTCAGTATCTTTTTTTTTCAACATAGGGTAAATTTAAAAAAATTTTCAATTAGTTAATACTGCTGTATGAGTCCCAGTAGCCAGGGTAGACAGCAGTTGGCTAATACTTTTTTCCACTCAACTCTATTGAGTGGGAAGATATTTTTCAAGCCATGGGATTAAACAGGATTTTGCTGGTCCACTACGAAAACAAAGATAAAGAAAGTTTGAGCACGTCTTTGATACACATTGACGAACTTCTCACGTGACCCTACCAACGAAGACGACAACTGATTAGTACGTCAAAGATTTAAAGTTTTTTAAAAAAAGCTGATAATGGATTTCTGTCTTTTGGCTTAACACCACATACCAAGCAGATCATGGACTTATAGTTGCAAAACATCAACTGTTGGAGCCCAGTTTTTACTACCATATAAAAAGGCAGAACGCACACAAGATGTGTCTAATTTCTCATGAGATTCTAAAGTGGTTGCTTAGAAGACAACATTAAAAAGTTTTTTAAATTTATCCCAGACAACTGAAAATCTGGTAACAGCTGCCAATTAAAACCTCTGTTTGCACACAACTTATCACCAAGACAGCTTAAAGGTTCTACATCCATTGTGGCATTACCAGAAACTACTTCTTTGGCAGGCCTATTATCCGAAGGTGTCGCTAAATTGAGACAGCGATAACATATATAAACATAATTTTTCAACTTTTCACACAAACCACTACATCTCTTGTAAACCCAATAAAAGCATGTGGAGTAAAAAATTGAGTTGACGGCAACACCTTTGCGTCATACACTTCAAGGAAAATTTTCAGATTCCCTTAGGTTCTCATAACCAAGCATCGTGAATTTGGGTTTTTTTTGAGTTCACCCACAATCTTTTCTATTTCCAATTTAATTTAAAAATGTTCAAGTTTTTTTGACCTTCAAAAAGTTGTTAATAAGTCAGAAAATATAGCCTGTGGATAACAGGTGCGAAGCTGAATGCCTTTTATCAACATACCCACTATGCAAAAAATGATAATTTTTGAAAATAAAAACAGATAAAACTAATTTCAATGTATAAACTATAATTGATTGCAGAAAATGCTTTATGACTTAAATGAACTTATTGAAAACCATATTTATTTGTTCACATAAATATATGCATTAGTTTGCCTATTGTAAAAAAATTCTTCATAAATAATTCAAGAAACATACAATTTCTCATGGAAATTAAATAAACAATTATAAACTATTCGAAAAAAATTTTGTTTGTTGTTAAAATCTTTTTAAAAATGGATAATTTTTGAATTTAGTAAAAGTTACCAGAAAAGTGAGCTAAGAGGTTCTTCCCAGAGCGGTCAACATTATATGATATGAAATCTGCTTGGCAACATGACAACTGCAGAATAAATGAAAAAAATACTAGCATAATGTATCTTATTGAGTAATTAAATAAGAATGTATCAAGCTTCATACCTTGACAGAAAGTGTGAGTTCAGGATCAGAATCAAAAAGTGTTATGATTGTATGTTGTCTCCCCATGCTTTCCCTTATGCCTTGATATATGTTAATATTGTTGTTCAATGTATCAAATGAAATAGCATGAAATTATGTAGTTTCAAAAATTCACCAATATGGTATATAAGAGATGACTGGTGTTCTCTACTTGACATATCCACAACAGCCACATCAGCTTCATAAAAGTGCAGAAAGTTTGAAGATCCATGAAAGTCCAATGACTCCAACAAGACAACATCAAAATTTGCCTGAACACTTGAATGATGAAATATAAATGTCAAAAGTGAAATTCTCAAAAATTATGATTAATAATAATTCTTACCTAGAACAAGCTTTTCTGACCTCAGACAAAGCCATTAAACACATAGATTCAACTTTATTTTTCCCCGTTTCATTTTTAGAATCATCAACGCTTGTTACACAAACTACTTGCAAACTTGCCATTTTGATTTTGATGATTATTTAAATTGGTTTTTCGTATTTGTACAAAGTTCCTAACATGATCGTAGGTTTATGCCATTATATTGCATTTCATTCGCAATATTTTTAAATTTAAAAAATCTGAAATTATATTTTTCTTTTAAAAAAGTTTTTTATTTAGGCAAAAATTTTATCATTTATTGAAGAATATCAGGTGAAAAATAAATATTAATATATTTTAAAAGTTGATTCCTTTATAGCGATTTTTAAAGTTTCTAAATAATATTTTTAAAATTAATTAACGTGATTTTTAGACTGTTTCAATGAAAAATAGATGAATAAAATATTTAATGAGTGATTTTGAATGGTGTCTTAATTATAACCACTAAAATCATTTTATCATTTATTCTCTCACACAGTTAAAAAAATTTCACAATGATTTTTTAAATATTCAACACTAAATTTTATAATATAAAAAATATTTTATGATTAGAATTATTTTTACTTCGCCGATGTTATTACCATTTTTTATTGTTTTAAAAATAGATTGAACAATTGCTAGACTTACCCACAAAGGTTATTTATAAACTAAATTGTATCCTATTCATAACAATCAAGAATTTTTGAAACCTCGTCTTAAAATTTGCACAATATGAAATCAATTTTATAATTAGATAATATCTGCATTGGGAGAGTTGCATCTATCTAATATGTCCATCAAGCAACAAATGAAAAATTCATCTAATTTTTAGTTGCTTTAATATACTTTAAAAAATCGTATTTTTTCCAAATTATGTAGAAATTTATCAATCAATTGTACAACCCAACAAGTATCCGTCGGCTTATAGCGAGTAATGGTAAAGATGCAGAGAATTTTCAACTGCTTTTTAAAAGCATATAATTTGATCCGTATAAAAAATCTTAACATCATTCTTCAAGTTCAGTTTTAAATAAGAAAAAATAATTTTTGTAAAAAAGAAATTTTCACCTATTTTCATTTAATTTTTTAACTTCTATGTTTTAAAAAATTATTCTTTTTCCCAAATTTTTAAAGTACTTTCGATAATAGATTTTTTAAAACTAATTTAAGTTAGGAACTTCAAAACGATAGCAAGATCAAACAATTCGAGTATTTGAGAAGTCTAAAAATTACGACGGAAGTAAGCTGAAGGCAAAAACCATCAATTTAGTGCTCAAAGTGAAATGAGTTTTCCATCTTATGATATATAACTTATAATGCATTTATTTCTCATAATTATTTTATCAAGTTTTTGCTCAATTATGATTTTATAATTTTTTCCATAAGATTGATTCTATTGTTAATCTCATCAAAAGCTTTATAAATGCTATTTTAAAGTTTTAAAAGCAATTCTTTACGTTAAATTTTATACTTTAATGAGGTTTTAATTTGAACTTATTTTTAAAAGTATTTTACTTCATAAAATTCCCAAACCTTGAATAAATCTAAACTGAAAACATGGAAATTTGGTTGAAAGATTAATTCTAGTTCTAGTGTTAAATATAGTTTACCTTCCAGCAGATTCATTAAAGAGATCGAAAAATTTATTAAAAGTAAAAATCAAACTATTATTTATAATTAAATTTAATGATTGAAATTATTTGAGAAATTGTCAAAAAATATAACATTTAACCGATTCATAACTTCATAATGAAAATAACAATATAACACGAGTCATTCTTTTGCAATGAATAGAAGTCGCACTGAGTTTCCAAAACTAGTGAATGTTGTTATGAAAAATATTTTAATCAAATGTGTAATTGTTTAGGAAAGTTTTTAAAGTGAAGAAAACTCGAATGAATGAAGAAACTGTTAAAACGAAGTGGAGTAACTATAAAAAACTTCACAAGCCCCTTGCCTTGGAGGGTGCAATGTCGTACGAAATTTTTCTGCAAAACAATGGCTAAATGAAAGTTATTCTATGTTAAAAATTAATCGAAATAGAGTTTTGAGCGCTATGTTATGAACATTTTAGTACATAAAGGAGATAATAAAGAAGATAAAAAAATTACAGTATTGATGTTTATAACGTTTCGGTTGTTGAAAAAAGTGAAGTTTCAATAAAAATAAATGATAAAAATCACTAGTTATTTTGTTGGTAGATGCCGAAGGTCTGCGGGATTTGCAGAGCCTGTAGGTGCTGCGACACGTTGGAGATGACGTCGATGTGCTCAACTGACTTGTTAACCATTTCTGAGTTCTGTTGCTTGTTTTCTACATTATTGTTGTTGTGATGGTAATGTGGAGTGTTTTTCGAAAAGAAGTGTTGCTGTTTATAGTGAGGAGAATCGTAAGCGAAGTATGAAGGAGGTAAACAGGACTGTGGCATTTGGCTACTAATTTGTTGTGAATAATATTGCTGTAATTGTTGCATTTGTCGTGAGGTATCTACAGTTTCTTTGAGAATTATTTTTTCGTTTCCACCACAACTACAGTAACAACTTCCTTCTGAACAATTATGCCCCATGTCGTCGCCTTCGTTCATGACGTCATTAGCTAAAGAACCTAACACGTGGTTTTTAATCACACTTCCGGTCTGGCAAAAAGATTTGTTGTCTTTGTTGTGACTCACATTTTCAGCATGATTTTTTAGGCGGGATGACCTGTTGCTGAGTGCATGGGAGGTTATGCGATGTATGTATGTGGTGATCTCATGTGAAATATTGTTTGGAAATAATGTTTTTTGATAATAGACGCTTCAAAAAAATTTATAGCAAAATTGTTGTCAGGAATAAATTGATTTGAGGGAAATGTGAAAGGTAAAAATTAAAAAGTATCGAGAAAACATTAGATGCTAGAAACGTAAAAACACAAAATGCTTGCAAGGGCTCGTAAATCAAAGAAAAATCAATAAAAAAGAACATTTTGTTTTTTATAGCTGTGAGTTAAAAAATGCGTTTCAAATATTTTGAAATATTTGCTAAATCAAGTTTATAAAAAAATTTACACCTTTCTAGAGAATGTTCAGAATATAGAATTGTATCAAATAAATTTGCCGCAAAACTTCAAACGACTAAAGGAAATCGATACAAAATTCAAAGCAAGAAAGAATATATCTCAGAAATCAACACCTCCCAAACAAAATCTCCGAAGAAATAAATAACAAGTTGAAATGAATCATGTTGAACAAAGGCATAGCGGCATATCATAACAAGCATAGAGCAACCTCTTATTGAAAGCCACGATGATGGCCAGCATGAGGAAGCCGATCAGAAGTCCCAGGAAGAGTCCGATTAGCACTGCCATCAAGAGACCTGAGTCATTAGTTATTTAATTGATTTTTAATCAATGCTTTTCATGCCTTTCAACAATCTCTTGAATTATGTTATGTCTGATTTTTAAATGTCAAATAAATCTGATAAAACTTTTATGACAAAGCGAAGACTTTTTAATGTTTGAACTAATTTATTTCTTCTCAATTCCATAGCAATGCAATTCATAGTAACGGGTTTATAATAAATTTCACAGCAGTAAATTAAATAGAAATAGTTCCTTAAAGTCTGTTTTATGAGTATTACTTTTTAAATTTATATTGCAAATGTTTGGCAGCCTGGGATTCGACCATTGTATATTTTCTGGATTTGGTTTTAATGGTAATCCATATGTCGTCAAAATTAGTTTTGATACTTCTCCACTTCTTCATCTCGAAATGCGACTTACGAACCGATGATAGTTGTCAAACTGATGTTTCTCGGCTTTAAATATCCCTATTTTTTTCTTCCTTTATTTTTTTTGATAAAATTTTAGAGTATAAAAAGGAAAATTTCCTTTTAGTTCAAATTGAAACAAAGCGACATTTTAAAATTTCTTGAAAGAATGCTAATTATTTAAATTCACAAACGTAAGGTCATCACCGTTCTTGAGATAGTCAATAGAGTTGTCAGCGTGCAAGAAATTCGGTTGACCACTACCTTTACAGAGAATTATATATACATTTCAGTGGGTTTGGAAATTTCTGTATAATTTGGAAAAATAGATGTAGTAAAATAGTCTTGTTTTACTCAGTTAATTTTATTGAAGTTGTCTCATATAAATTTATTTCCTTAGAACCTGCGGACCTTCTTTAAGCTTGTTGAAAGCAATTTGGTGAGTGATGAATGGAAAAAAAGCCTCGAGTTTTCTCATCATTTATTTAAAAACATCGCCAAAAATTGAAGAACTTCATGATTTTTTGTTTCGAGATCTAATACAAGCAGTGAAATATTAGCCCTTGTTATCTTAAGTTGCATCATAAATCTTATTTTATTTCATGAAGGTTTCACTTATACATATATCTTCGACTTTTTCATTAACCAATTTTTGTATTACATCTTCCACTTCAGTTTTCATCTCTCTATTCGACGTCTTCTAGTCCATCCATCATAGACTCATCACCACTTACAGTTATCAATCAAGCCAACTTTGCCAAACCAGATAAAGTCTGATTAATTAGCAACATCAGTGGTTGAATGAAATCACTTTTCTGTTTAAACTTGAAAAAAAAACAAATAACTACTGAAACAATTAATCAAAGCGTGGAACAAGAAAACGAATAGGTACATAATCAAGCATTGAAACATTTCAACAACTTCAAAAAAACATAAATAAAAGAATAGCATCTTACTTCCAATTAATCAAGACCATTCACCCATCTTATAATACTTTTATCCACTCTCCCATACATTTCAATTTTGCATGCTTAACATCCTAATCAACCACCCTAATGTCTTCACAATTTTCATACTCAAACTCAATATTGCTTGAATAAAATCAAATAGTGAAAAAAAAGTCGCATTTAAAAAATCTCAAAAAGCAATGTCAAAGTCTCAAATGTATTATTAAACTTTTTATTTTTTTACAACAAAAGCATTAAAACCTGTAATAAGAACCCCGCAAAAGAATAGAAACCACTTCAAAACAATCAACCTCACCATCCATGGAGCCATCGGAGCAGTTACCCAGAGACCCAACCCACCGACTTCCTTGGCAAACCAGGTTCCAAGCTTTTCTCGTGGTGTTGCAAGCCAACCTCACTCTTTGGCCGTCTCTCTTAGCCACCAACATCTTGTCCTTTACAACTGGATCTGAGCATCCCGTGACTGTGGATTGATGGGGTCGAGTGATCAGTTGAGTCTATCTATATGCAAATCTGTATGCTAGCAGTTTATTATTTGTTATTTTTAAATATTTTAATTTAAAATTTTAAAATGTGTGTTTGCCTTGGTATTTGATGAGGAAGAAGATGCGCTCTGTGGCAACAATCACGTTGTACAGCGTCAACTGTGAGAAGAACACATTTTGAGGCTTTATCGAGATTATCTTTGAATCCTTAAATTTAATCCATCTTATCTTTCTAGTTTTTCAACTTTACAAATGGAATGTGTCAAAAAAATAAAATTATTGGAAAATTTTTACACCTTAGAATGCGTTAATGAGATAGATTTTGTAGAATAAATGTTTGTTCATGAAGAAAAATATATTGATTTTTTAAAAAATATCTTCATTTAAATGTTTAAGAAAAAAACACAAATGTAAAATGTAGAATCTATTGAGTCTCGCTCAAATCAGTATAAATAGCTTGCATTAGGGATTTTATTAATAAATACATTACGGTGAAAATGCCGATCCCATTTTAATCAAAAATCATTTGCAGCATTAAAATCCTTAAAGTTAAAAATGTAAATGACTTCCTTTGGAGAATAATCACATAATTTATATACTTTGTTTTTTTCTCATTCTTTCAATATTTCGTATTTTATGGTCTAATATTTTTTAAAGCTTTTGAATACTCTTTTTTCTGTTTATTAGACACTATATACAACTTGTCTCGGCATTCTAGACACATATGATTCAACAGGTCAAGAATAATGAGTTATTCAAACATCAACATTCTTGTTTTATAATTCAGAAGGACCAGGTGATAAAAACGAGCGGACATATAAATACACTACATCAAATGTTGACTCGGAAAAAATATTTTTCCATCGGATATTTTTGCATCTACTATTGCTTCTTATTTATCATCAACGTCACAATAATTTTGTCAAAAAGGTCACCTGAGTTTTGAGGGCGTTTGATTGGTGCACCACTGACTCACGTGTTTGTCCTCCACATATGATATTCTCCGAAAGTGGGTCAACTACTTTAGCATAAGCTATGCAAGTATTGTCATTGTTGCTGATGTTTTTATTAAGTTGGTTGACGGAATGAATGTGGAAAAGGTTGCGGGTGTTGGTAGAGTGGATTTTGTCAACTCCAAAGTCATAAAGGGTTAACTGTGGGATGTGGAAAAAAAAGTTTGAAAACTCAGACTTTTTTCAAGACTTTCACAATAAACACAACAAATAATTTTTCTATATTTAATTAAGATTCATTTATATCAAAGATTCTTGTTTCAAAAAATCTTTTCGTTTGAGTTTAAATTGTATGAATTTTTAGTGTAGTTATTACAGTTTTTGAGTTTTGCAATAAAACTCTGCAGAAAATTATTCTTTTCGTGGCAACATCAAATTTTTTTAAAAAAGTCTTGATACAAAAATTATAAAAACTAAAGTATACCCACAAAATTCAAACAAAAACCTCAGAAACAAGCGTGCCTTATAAATCTCAAAAAAGAAACAATCAGCAAGCGAAGGCCGTAAACAGTAATAACACCAATAAATTGAACAAAAGAATGCCATGAGAGACAAATAAAAAGTTTTTAAATGCTCTTTGAAGTTCAGCAACATAAATGAAAAAGGCGCTTATGAGGATGTAGGTGTAAGGAATAACAGTGACAATTTTAATGAAAAATTTCTTGCATTTATTTTTAAATCTCATCTTTTATAGACTTTATGAATAAAAATAAAATTCATAATGCGATTAAGTTTCAATAGTTTTAGTTCAAGATAATGTATTTTTATCAATATTTCATTATGTTGTATTAAAAAGCTATTTCAATTATTCAAACCATGTATAAAGATTGGCACCAGCCACAATGGCTTATGGTCTGTATTACTTTATCGTTCCTCTTGACTCCTTGTGTATAATTTTTTTCTATTTATTTCTCCTCAACCACCAAACAAGGTTTCCATTTTAAAATAAATTATTATTGTACAAAAAACTTGGTTTATTGCTTTTTTCTTATTTCATTTTTATATTCTTTTTATAATTATTTCACACGCCATCAGCGCATAATAATCATAAAAAGCATATATCGATTCATTTTTTGCTGTTTTCAGAATAATAATGTGGTTTTAATTTTATTAATCATGTGTAAACATCCAAGCAAAGGTGCTTCCCCCATGACATTTGCTCATACACACGGATCTAAGCATATAATTATATTTATTATATACGCCACGACAAACGCATGAATATTTAAAGATTTTTTCCTAGTGCTTATTACTGCTCATTTTTATAGCGCTTCAGATCGTCAGGGCGATAATTCGTGATGTCAGCAATATATATGCTGATGACGCCAAAGTCAACCGCTGGAAAAAGTAAGCTTTAGGAGTAATGGAAAAAAGTTGCAGTTGATGGAAGCATAGATTCAAAAGTTGCATTTATTTTAATTAACTTTTATTTATTCAATTTCCATTATTTTTATTTTTTCTTCAAAAGCTCGACAAAAGTTGCTTGGATATAATTGAAAAGAACGGCCGAATGCAATATTTGTCATCGGCTGATGGCCCTTATATAATTTTGAATTGTATATATTTTTAAAAGTTGGTTTTTGAGACGGTTATGAATATTTATGAAGGACACTCGAAAAAACATTCATTCTCAACATCTCAAGGAGTTTCAGACAAAACGCTGAAAACACTTAATGAAAAAATTAAAGAGGTAAAAGTATATATAATAGCATAATGAGGAGGAGAGACGAAGATATAATGGATGAAAGAGGGAGATAAGAAGGCGGATTTATGCCTTAATAAATAACTGCCCTCATCGGCTCAACTGGTATCATAACAACAAAAATAACAATATCCTATTCAATAAGAATTTGTGTTAATAAATATCTGGCTTCATTAGCCTCAAAAATGACATAAAAATGACTCTCAGTAGTACTCTTAGTACAATTCTTCGTCGTTGAAGCAACAAGCGCTATAGTTTTGAAGGGGGAGTACAAACGCTCAGAAAACATAAATATTCCCTCAACACCCAAAGCATTTTTCAATAAAACAAAAGAATTGAATGAAATTGTCTTGCACTAGTGACACAACTCATAGATGACTTGAGTGTAGATTGACCGTTGTCCCCGTTACACTTTCCTAAAAACTTTTGAATATGGATGTTTGAAAGTATCCTTACAAAAACGTAAACTAAGAAAACAATATGAACTGCAAAAAAATAAATGTTCAAAGTTTTTCTTTAGAATGTCCTTTTAATAAGTCTTGCAGAACACGCTTCGAGGTTTGTGGAATGGCTGTCGAGAGTTATAAAACTTTGAATGGAACAGCTTTTAAACTTCATCTTAAACTAAAATTACATCAATTTATTTCTTTCTAGTGCTCACTGCTTCATAATGGCGCTGGTAACCAAGTATGCAAAGTGGTCGTAGTGGTTTCCAGAGAGATGATAATATCAGTAATGATCAAGTTGGACTTAAATCAGCAGCATATAAATCCATTATATTTTATAAGAATGTCCAATATAACCCAAAATAAGATATATTAGAAGATTTTAAATTCTGTAAAAATGTTCATTGAGGACGTCATTTAAGTATTCCTTCTTTGAAGCTATAAAAAATAAAAACTTATATTAATCTTTTTCAAAAACTTAGGCAAAGTTTTTGAAACTTTTTGACAAAGTCTATTAGCAAATAAATCTTTAATCAAAAACCTTTCTGTGCTGGAGCTCAAAACTTTTGTTCATTTTTAATTTTTTTTTCGCTTTTCTTTAAATTTCTTTCCTAATCTTTTCGTTTCTTTTTATTATTAGTGTTCACTCCTTTTTTCAGTTTACTTAGTAGAAAAATACCTTCAACTTTTGAGAAAGTATATTATATTTTCAAACCAGTATTCTTTTGCAACTTTTAAATCTGCAAAACTTACCATTCTTTTTCAAAATCCACTCCACATTCAGAGGGATTTCAGAGATTTAATAAAAGTTTAATTTTATTTATTTTCACACTATCATCTTCATTTCAAGCTCCTCTTCACAAATCAAAGAATTACTTGCTATGGAATGTTGCAAAACAAGTTTTTTTTTATCAATAAAGACATCATTCTTTTAAATACAAACTTTTTCCAAAAACTTGAAAAGATAAATGAAATTCAAAACATCACAACTGCCATCAAACGTTACTTCATAGCACACCTACACCTTCATCACCACCACCACCGCCTTCCACCCACACCATCCACCCACACGACCACCATCACCATCCACTGCCAGCTAATATTTTGCTTTAGAGAAGGGTAATTTTCAAATCACCCATCGCGCCTTGATTTAATGCCTGAAAGTTGTGTTCCTGTGAAGTTTTTTGGTATTCTGGAGCCCGTGTATTTTAAATCCGTGTTTTTTGAAACCCTGTTCATTTCTATTTTGTATGGCTTTCTTAATTTTAGCTTGTATAAAATTTATTCCTATGCAAAATTATATTGGTGATATTTTTTTTAAAGTTTATATAATGCGGTAATGACAAACATCGGCTGGTTTGGTTCATGTTGTTATTGCATTTTACGTGGTTTATAGTCTTTTTTGACGAAGTTTTAATGTGTTTTATGTGTTGTCACATTCTGAAATAATTACAAAAGTTATTTATGACATCACATATAAATGGACTTTTTTTATTTTGCTTCATCGACACTTCATACATTAAAGCCATGCATCAACTCCTCCTCCTTTTTCAACTTTCCTATTTCATTTTTAAACAACTTTTTTTTCAAGTTTATATTTTTCTCATCTCATTTTTAAGCTTTTATTTGATGTATCCTCATTCTTCTTGTATCATTTCAGATCCAAGTTTCTACATTTTATTTTTTATGAGTTTTGCAGCGTTTTCTCAAATCATTAATATTTTTTGCTTATTTTTTCGCACTTTTTATATTCGCAAAAACAATACCATGCCGCCATGCAATCATTCCTGATCGATGCGCAAAATAAACAAACTCAAAATTGAAAAAAAATTATTTTTGCCCGCAAAATTTAAAATTTGAAAATTTTCGTTAGAATGCAATAATGGTAAAGGGTGCAAGATTTGGCGAGGGTACCTGCGTTTGATGACGTCAAGCTTGGAAGCTCCCGCTATTTCATCGTAATAAAACTTTTTTCAATTCTAACTCTTTCGAACATTCGATTTTTCTACTTTTTTAAGATAACGTCTAGTAAATATCGAATGGCACACAAAATATGGCATCATTATAAGGCACTTGAATGTGGCCCGTAAGAAAGGCGTGGTGCTAGCGAAAGGAGGCACGAAGAAAAAATTTTTTAGCAATTTATTTTAAAGTTAAATATCACAAAAATCTCATCACTAAAGATTTCCAAAAGCTTGCTTTCAGAGATTTTGGTTGGAAATAATGCACACTAGCCATGTGTGTCTATGGCAATGCAATAATGCTAAAAGTTACCAAATGTTATATATTGTCAGCTTTTGAATATTTAAGTTTGAAAAAAAAAAAATTTTTACGAAAGAATGACATAAATGAATAAATAGAATTAACAAATGTTCAAACGCAAAAAATTATGGTTTTAACAAAAATAATTGCCCAGAGCAATAAAGTACGTTTACAAAGTTGAGAGAAATGCAATATTCAAATCCCGCATCATACCCAGGCACCCCCACACTCATGCTCTCCCCATTCTCTATGAACTCTCCCCCTTTCATGCCCCCCACACCCACCTTCATCGTTTGACCTTGCTGCATGGTCACTTCCCATGGACATCTTTCTGACCCTTGACCTGTTGACAAAGTCATATGGCTTGACAACCAGCCAATCAGAGGCTTTGAAACTTTTATGGGAGCGTGACGTGGTGGGTGGCAAACGTTGGCATGTGTTTGTACTTCAACTGGAAAAAGGTTGTTAGTTTATAAAAGTTGTGTCAAAAAAATAGTATATAATAGTTAATATCAAGTAATGATTTAAATTCGAGACGTTTTTTGAGACAGGCGAACCTTCGACACAGGAGTAATCAGCTTCGAGGTAGGCTAGGAGGTCTTTGGGGCAGGGCTGCATGGCATGCATAGAGGGGTCGGGGATAGAGAGGAAGCAGGAGGGCCTGCCTGAACACCGCCTGTCCACCTGCTCAACGTTCCATTACTTGTTTTTGTATTATTTTTTGGCATTATTTACAAATAATGAATTATGGAAATTTTATGTAAGAAAACGAGCGGGGTCATGTTGGCGTTAATTCAGATAGCAAGTACTTTTGCTTTTTATGGGCTTCAAAATCTTTTTGAACTCAAAACTTTGTTTTCAATTTAATTATTTCTAAATTAATCTTTAATTGAACATATAATGGAACACACCCTTTTGAGCACCTCAGCCCAGCATCCCACGTGGTAGTCTGACGTCACACATTTTCCTTTCTCCATCCGACCATACCTATCAGCAATTCTTACTTAATAATGCCTAGCAATTGAATGGAAATTCAATTATAAGTAATAAAAAGACGTAAGTGGTGATTGTAAAGACCTGGCTGAGGTCAGAAGAATGACTTGGTTGTGAGTACACGATTGGTTGAATGAGTTCGGAAAGCAGTACTCCTGGGGTTCTGTGCATTATGAGGAATTTCATTGCAGTCCATATACAATCGTTTCAACTATACATTAATGAAACGCTACAATTCATCAAATGTTTCTTTTAGTTTCTCTAGTATTTTTCACCAAATATATTGTGAGATTTTGTGTATAACGAGTTTTTAACCCATTGTAAGCATGGATTTGTAAGCTTTTTATTGAGTGGCTTGTTAAAATATTTTATTGTCAAAACGAAAAGACCTATTTATTAAGATATGTAGCAATCACTCAGGCAAAGAAAGACTCGACACAAAGGTGTTTTAGTGGACAATTAGAAATTCAAATCTTGTTTGTGCCTAAGCTAGGATTTGTGGAGCGGATGATTAAAGGAAGAAGTTTTTAAAATACCAGAAAAAAAAACTTAGTAGAATACTTTCAAAAATTATTTGTTTTGGTTAAAATTGATCACCATCGCAGTTGTGGTGTGAGAGTGCCTAACGAAAAAAATTAAATCTTCAACATAAGAGTCAAAATAAAAGGATGCTCTAGACGGGCATGATGAGTTCTCCATGTCATTAAATAACAATCGCCATAGCAAAGCAACAGTTACACGCTTATCAATACGCTATCTTATTGAAGGCCCAGTTTTAATGACATTTTTAAAGAGAATAATATGAAATGATTATGCGGTGACACTTTGAGGAAATTTGTCTTTCAAGTAATTGCTTTTATGAGAAGTCTTCATCAAATATGCATTTGTCAATTTCAAGGTGTTTGCTTTTTTAGAAAATATAATCACTTTTTACCTATCCATGCATTTTTTTATCATCGTTCAAGCAACCTTATGAGTTAAGTTGTTTTCATTCGAAACGAAATCTTTTTTAATTCCATCATTTCTAAATTGTGACTTTTAATTTTTGTTCGTATGCATACAACATTTTTCACTTTTAGTTTCTCGTTTCTTTAAAAAATTTTTCAAAACTTCAATTTTTTGAATAATTTGTTCTATCGTTTGTTAAGCGTAGAAAGAATTTAAAAAAGACATTGTCATGCATTTTAAAAAGCTTGTCGTCAATAATTTATTTGCATTAAATGAACACCATCAATTAGCAGAGCTTGAAGTATTGTGGTTCTATATATGCTTCCTTACGTTGAACACACCGCAGCTTTCGGTGCTCGTAAGGCATTGTTCTATGACATATTGCACGAATCGACTTTTAGCCGTTATTAAGTAGTGCATTGTTGTTGAAAAAATCATTTCAAAAATACAAAAGATTTCATGTTTATAAAGCTAAGATTTAGATTTTGAAATAAGATGTAGAATGTAATTTTAAAAGCAGTCGATAACGCATATGGCCGCAAAAACTCAGTCTCAATAGTGAAAGATTATTTAAAAATGGAAAATATATATACCTGTTAGAAATAATCTATAACATGGGACAGCCATGAGTGGATAGGTTAGAGAGATTAAATAAGGGCAAATATATGGCGATGGATAATAAAGGTGGGTGCGTAAACAAAGTTTAAGAAGATTTATGAAGGTGTGAGAGTGAAGCTAGGTAATAAGAAAACAAGAAGAACCATAAATTAAGTCTTGATAAAAACACAAACATTCGAAGGTATAAAATAATCAAGCGATTCAATGTTATTGCAAGCTTTTCAAAAAGCTACAGTATTAGTAGCAATCACTTGAATTCAAAATGAAACCTCGCAAGCTTCTCTGCATTAAAACATCACGCGAATATGCCTCTCAGACTTATTTAAATAAAAGTTTTATACCACATTTTGATTCCGTTCACATTTGTACGAATTTTTTTGTTTAAAATTATTAACAAATTTGAATAGTTTTTAATGCTGAAAATAAAAACGGAGCACCTGGAAAGTGATAAATTGTTGGAAGCATGTCAGAAAAAAAATTGAAAATTAAATTGGAAAGAAGTGAAAATATGCTGTGTGGGACTCCAAAAGATTAAAAAAGTTATTAATTATAAATACACATGGTAATCTTGGCAGCTTTTGCATTTTCTATTAAGGAAATTGTCTTGATTCTAATAATTTTGACTACATGACCGCATCTTTTTAATTCGGTTTTTACTAAACGTTCTCCAGAAGAATTTCAAATTTATTGTATCTTTTCAATCCCTTCAAAAGTTTTATTTTGACTTTTTCAATCGAAAGTTCAATCTTGCTTCTCAAGCATGCAATTATATTTCAACGCGACTTTCCCAATTATCTTTTCATCTATTTCATAAGGCCACTCAATTTTTCCCATCAATTTTTTGTTAAATTTTTATACAATTGTGCTAAAATTGTGCAGTTTATTTCAAGATCATTGATTTTAAATGACTTACAAATATCAAGTTATTTCAGAAAAGCATTCATTCGGCGTCGAAACCTCTCAAGTAAGTTTTGAATATTGGCATATTAGGTCAAAACATATTCCTAGAATTTTCAAAAAAGCTTTTTTTTAACTTTTCATCTACAATATTTTTTTAAAAGCATTTCATTAACAGACTCCATTATAAAAACCTTGCATCGACATCTTTTTTGGTTTAAAAAATTCCAAACAGAACAATGCCTTAACTCTAATCCGTGGTGTAACTTAATTTCATTTTTCTGTTTTAAAACGAGAAAAAAATATTTTGGTTATTTCAAGTTGCCTCACGCAACGACGACCTCGTTTTTAATAAAATTTAAAAATTTTGCAATTTTCAAATTGAAAAATTTAAGATGTTTTTAAGACTTTTCATTTGGTTTTGCCGCCATGAATTGGTTTCATTGTTGTGCTTGGAGGGACAAGATGTGAAAGATTATTTGATGATTTGGGCTTGCAAGTTGCTCTAGAGGGCACTACATTGCGGTTTTATGCACTTACCAAAGTAACTTTAATTAGTGCTTTCTATTTGTTCAAGTTGGATTCAAAACAAAATTTACCTTTATAATAAATGTTTCTAAAAAAATTTTTGAATTGTTAAAAGATAAATTTAAGTTTGTTTTTTATCTAAATATTTTTCTAAAAACATAATTTTTCTAATAATGATGACATTTTGTTCAAATATCGTTATACAACATGAGGGCTATGAAGTTAAAGATTTCAATCTTCCAATTTTTTTCAAGAACAATTTTCAAAATTTTTATTCTATCTATTTCAAAGAACCTTCACAAAAACCTTTGGTGTTTTAACAAATCAATTTCCACCCCAACACCCATTCTTCTAACTTGCTGAAGTAGCAAAGAAGATTGAAAAGGAGACGATGGCGATGAGAAGAATTGTTGTCATTTCGTCGATTGCTCACCTCAAAAGGACCTGCGTGAGCAGTTAAATGCAACATTTTTTACTGATTGGCATGGAGGCATTAATTGAAAAAACATCATTTATTTTGAGCAGAGTGCTTTGCTGACAAGAGAACTGTCAGCCCCTATAGCTCAATGGTTGAGCATTAGACTAATTATCTAAAAGTTACCGGGTTCGATCCCGCGTGGGCCGACAATTAGCACACTGTTCCACAGTGCGTTTTCGCTACATTAAATTTTTAGCAAGCGCTTTGATCTATAAGGAAAAGCGCTTGCTACATACCCATTACATTACATTAAAACTCAACGCGTCTAAGTTTTCTTATATGTTTGCAAAAATAATTAGCATGACGTGATGAGGAGGGGATCACGTGTTGGACAAAGTGAACACATTTCCGCTTCCATTTATCGTTCACAAGTGGAAAAAAAAACTTCCCCAAAATTAATACATTTTTTTTGAAGTTTAAGAATAATTTTTTAGAATTTATCTAATAAATTTATAAAGTTTAAAATTCAGTTTGAAAAGTATTTTAAAAATAGTAGGAATAATTTATTAATAGGGGACAGTCTTGTGTGCCAAGCGTTAAACAAACAACCGCCTGATTATGTACATGAAATGTAATTAAAATGTCCATTCTTAAATATTTTATTGATATCAAACTAATAAGATAGCTTTTGAAATGGATGGGATAGATAATTATTGAAGCTTCTATAAGAAGTTACAAAACATGAAATGCTCATTTAGAAAAAGTACAAATATGACTGAAACAAGGCGACAATTAACTTTAAAATTGATGGAAATAAAACAGTGCAGTGAGGCAATTGAGGCTTTTTTATTTGATTTTGATGACCGTCCAAAATTAAAAAGTTAAAAATTTTGGAAATGTGCCGAAAATTATTAATTTAAATAAAATTTTCAAAGATTTGTTTTTTATAGTTCATTTGCCACGTCTGTCTCACGCATGCATCGTGTTGAGCTGCTCGAATACATGCAGTTTTCAGGAAACATTAAATTCAATCAGTTTCAAAAACTCCTTAAAAGTTTAATTGACCGAAAGTACTTTGAATTAAAAATTATGTTGTCAAATAAGAGCTCAAATCTGGAATGTTTTTTTGAGAATTTTTTTGCAGCTTGGCTATTCCTTGCATGCTTTTCAATTGCATTATTTGATCGATTTATTTCACAAATTTAATCAAAAGCTTTTGCGTATTTTTTAATTCCATCAACTTTATAATCCTTTTTATCTTGAAAATTTTTTCTCTGAAATGCCTTTAAATTTTTATTCTGACCACCATGTGGACTTTCCAAAGGTCTTCTTTAGGAATCTATTAAAATTGCTGATGTTTGATTTATAACTATAATCAACTTTTCGAATGCTCCCATCGCTTAAAACTACCTCCGCACATGTCGCTTACTTCTGAATCAGTAATTTAGTTTGAAACATTTAAATCTAATCTTTGAAATTATTTTGTCAAATATTTTTTCTCTAAACAAAAATTCTTTAAATAAATAATTACTGCTAGTATTTACAGTAGAGACTCGCAAGTTGGCAGATAATCGATAATAAGAACAAAAGCTTGCAGAAACCGAGACAAAGCAATAAGGTTTTTTAATCTTAAATGAATTTTATATCTCAAATATTTGCCATTAATGTGTTCATGATGCTAAAAAGCCGAAGCAGGATACAATGACAAGGTGTTTTCCACAGAATTCTTGAATTCATAAAAAACATATGGGTTTATTAGATGAGGGTGGTTTGATAGTGTCACGAAGTTGAGATTATTTTTGTGTTTGTATGAGGTTTTATATGCTTTTGGAAATTATAACCAGATGAATTCATTCTAGTTGTAATCTACGCTTTTAACATGGTATTAGTTTGATTAAATTTTCAAAACTTACACCTTTACATAATCATCTTACTGAACGCTGAAATTTCAGGAGTTTTTGTGATGTTCCATTCAAAGATCTTCAAGAGCTGATGATGATTTTAATTACGATGCGCTGAATTCGATGATTGAAAACATTGATCGCTGTCGATGCCTATCTCAACTAACCCCTATAAATCAATTGTTGCTTTTGCTCGCTTGTTGCCTTGCATAATTATAGATCTTTGTTACTGAATCTCAAAATAAAAACTTTCCAGGCTTCTGTAATGCAACTTAATAAATAAACAATTTAAAGTTTTTCAATAAATGTTCGCACGTGCGTGTGTTATATTGATTGTTCGTCGTCGCCATCATGCATCCATCTGATTAGACTTTTCCTGTCCTCTTTCATCAATCATTGATCCATTTTACTTCCTTACAAGCCATAAATTTCTTCGAATCGATATAGTATTATATTGTGATCTATAACAAAAAAATAACTAATTATACATAAATGATTTCGATTTAGGAATAACTTTTTTTCATAAAAGAATTAATATTTTTTCAATTTTTTACCTAATACAAAAATATTAAGTTTGTAATTTGGCAGTAAAACACACTAAACTATGAGTTTCAAAGAGATTTATAATGGCAAGGCTGAGTTATACGTTGAATTTTACCATCAATACTTTTCATGTTCAATACTTTTTCATGCCTTCATTTCATATCTATCTGTTTCTTTACAAACACAAAACCACATAGACTAACATGCACACAGATACACAGACAACCTCACACGTACGAGGCAGTTACAAGGGGCAACCAGCCTTAATTAATGGCATCCAAACGTGACAGTATTGCTTCAATTTGTTTACTTACTGAAACATCCTTCATATATGAAGATCTGATGAGTTTTTCTTTAAGTAGAATTTGATGAAATAGAGAATAACTTGAAAATCAGCAATAAAAATAAACAAGCATAACAAAACAATGTAAAATGAAGGTTTTCAAAGAAATACAAGAATAGAAGATAATAGAGTATTTCAGGATTTCTTGAAACAAATTATTATTATTTTTAATCTTTTTAAAACATTCATTTGTGTAGATTGAAATTATTTTGACGAAAAGCACTTGAGTACTTCATTATTTTGCACGCTCCTTAATGCCATCTCTCAATTAGTGGCAACAGTTTTGAAATTATTCAATGAAGTTAGTTAAAGCGCTCAAAATATTTTTTTTCAAATTAAATATTGTACTTCACAATGAGTTATGTTACGATAAAAAGATATATATGTTAGAATTGGTAAAACAAATGAAAGTTTGGAATGACAAAAGAAGCCTCCATGAGCTTTTAATGCCTCACAACTGTGTGTAATACTGCGGTGCTCAGTCATCCAAAAATGTCCCCAATTTGAAGCTTAAGTCACTTTTAAGAAATTTTTCAAATACAAAATATTCTCATTCAAAAAATGAAGAATAATCACGCATAAAATTTAAATTTTCACCGACTTTTTTAATTTGAAACTCAATATTACCAATTTTCTGAAAAATTTAGGTTTACTTTGTGGTATTTTATGAAAAAGTGGTTTTTTTGATTGCCACTTCAATGGTATAACATATTAATCAGGAATTCATATATGTTTCCATTTGTTCATCGCAAAATACATTAGTTTATTTGAATGCATCAAACGCCCACCATGTCACATATGTTTATAACACACGCCAGTTTTATCACTGTGATTTATACACCTTTCAATATTTAGAGTATATTCAATTTTGTAAAGCCATAAAAAATGACCATGGATTCAAGAAAAATACGTGCATGAGTGATATTACAAGTTGAAGACGATAAAACAACAATAAAAAAGTCCCAAAGAATGCCTCCTCAGGGTCACAACATTAATTCATCAAACTTTTAGCAGTCAGTTTTGCTTTGTGGGGGTTTCTCGTCATTTTTTTTCGGTAATTTTTCATTTTTTTTGCATGCAACTCATAGCATTGAAATATCCCGAATAACAAATGTTTTTTGAAGTGTGCAATTATGTGAATGATTAATCAATCTCATTGCAATCTTATAGCAACTTTTACCTTATATTTTAATGGTTGTTTTATTCGACATTGTCTTTTGTGCCTTATTATGACAACAGCTGTAATGAAGCTTGAGCACGTAACATCGTCATACATCACATATTACTCAACGATCAATAAAGCCTTTGACAATCTTCTGCTAATGATTAACTAACATCTAGTCGATATTAAAGGATGAAACAACTAAGTTGACAGTGTGGAGAATATTAGATTGTAGATATTGGAAATGTGAGCGAGAGTATTGGTAATAACATTTGTTTGAAATTTGATTGTGTTTTTTGACGGATAAGTCGAGAATTCTTGAGAATTTTTAGTTTATCAATAAACTGAGGCTAAGTGTGATTTCAATGTTCGCTAGCGTTCTTTATACAAGTCACCGTTAAATAATAAATTTCTAATTCGAAAACTTATATTTTATATGAAAAAATTTTTTATGAATTTTTTATTTTTGGAACTCTTTGAATATTTCCATTCTTTTTTGGCAATATATTTCAATTTTTCATTGCCTTCATTCAAACGTGCCTCAACTACAACCAGATATATTTGAATTTCATCCCCAATATTGCAGTTTTGTCACTCTGTTTATGCTTTTCTAAAAAATATTTTTTCAAAAGCCAAAACGCTTTTTTATCAAAATGAATTATGCCATTTTTTCCTCAACAATCTTTTCCAAAATTCAAAAATATTATTGATTTCTAAATTCATTTCTCAAAACTATCAACAAATACAAACTAGCAAAACGCTTGTTTGATTGTCGATCGAGTGAATAAAACTCAGCAACTTTATTGAGTCACCAATCAAAGCGGCTTCAAAAGGGCACAAAAGCATAAAAAGAAAGACGCAGCACGGACAGCAATATAATTCAACTGTCGACCATAATCTCCTTCAATATTTGAGTTGGTCGGCTCGAATGTTGTGACAAACATACAAGATCCTCAAGATTCAGTCTCATTATTTGTCTCCATTATGTCCCATTATTTTTGGATATCTTCATTGTACGATGTTAAAAGGCTTGCTCAATTAGTGTTTCAAAATAGTAAGAAAAAATTGATTATAGAAATAGGTTTTATAACAATTGTAAAAGGATTAGTAATGTTAATAATAGTAAGAGATGAGCTAGATGGCTTATCTATAGATAACTATTAATGCATCATTTCGAATAATACTTTTGCTGCAAACCTTCTTATCTTCATTTTTATTAATATCTATCAGAAAACACGCATTAGGGAACTCAAAGACAAACACACTCGGTTGTACAAAAAGATTTTGATGTAATGCAACTTCAAGCATCCATTAAGTATTTATTGAAAAACCGAGCCAAATAGTGAATTATAAGCATCTACCACGATTTGCTATCTTGTCTCATTTCAACAACAATGTCATTCCAACTATAAAATTGTCTTATAAATTAATAAGCATTCATAAAAATCAGGTATATTAATTAATATTGAATTTAAAAGCGTATAGAGTTTTCTCAATTCATATTGGCCCATGCTGCTTTGACACACGCCTGGGATAACACCCGTGCGGTACTGCCCTATTCTACATTCACCACTTCCATCCTTCCTTCGCGTTTTTAATGATGGAGTAAAAAACTTCAAGCTACTTTAGAGTATTTAATTTTTAAAAATTTTTAATTTCATAATATATTTATAAACAACTGAAATAGTTTTGAATAAATAATTTTAAACTTTTCATTCAGTCTTAATAAAGGGTTTTAATTTAAAATGATTAAGCATGGCATGTGAAAAGAGTGAGATTTTAACAAAGTTCAAATTAAAGACGTCTCTCGTTAATAAACTAAAGAATTTTCAAATGTAAGTTTCGATTACGGAAAACTTTTTAGTTCGAGTAAATCCTAAAAAATGCTGAAGCTTTTGAGGACTTGAATACTCAAACCATCAGAGCTTGTCCCAAGCCACTCGTGTAAAAGTAATTTTTCTAAAATTCATTTTCTTTTTCTGCCCCATCAATGTAACATTGGAGTCGCCAAGGAGACGTAGGGCAGATGTTGAAGTTGATTTAATTTGAAACAAGCTGTCTGTCACAAAACGAAAAAAATAATATTTTTACGGATTAATATTTTGGTGATTAAATACTGTTTGTTTAAACGAGAATAATAAGAGTCATAAATCTTGATATAAAAATTGAAATTATTTGAATGGGAAACAACGAAAATGATGCAAAATCTTTTGAACACGACACCAGCTATATTATGTTTGCCCATCAAGACTACAACGTACACAGGTTTTTATTACTTTTCATAAAACCTCAAAAGTGCTTCTTCAGCCATGTGAACGTTTAGATTTTTTAGTTTTTTTAATTATTGACTTATTTAGTAGTTGTGGTATAGGAGGAATACATATGGAGTATGAATATGGAAAGAGTGAGGCGGCTTCGAGGCAAACGCTGCAATGGTGGAATGCCTTTAAGCCTTTTTAAGGCATTTCTATTTGCACGTTATCTTATTTCTTTTATTCACTTTTCCAGAATAAAACTTTTCATGTTTTTTAATCATAAAAAGTTTTTATTTGAGATTCCCATTTGGTTTTTTTTGTAATTTGATGGGGTAATGGGTGAAAATCAATATGAGAACTCATTTGTAAAAATATTTCCTTTTTATTTTAATGAACTTTAAAACATTCATGCGAATCTCACCTTACAGCATCAGAAAACACATTGGAACATCAATATTGTCAACTTAGTTTCGAATTTCAAATTAAATTATTCATCATTCAGCGAATCATAAAATTTTCAAAACATATTGACAAACTTGTGATTAAATTTATTCAATCATTATAGTTTTAAGTTGAGAAGAAACCTTTCATTCAGTGAACAACTTTTTCTCTTCCTTGTTGTCTTTATTTATTCCATACCTCTCTCCATTCACTATCACACACATACACACACGCACATGTATACAACACAGCCTTGCTTTTTTTAAATATTAAAAGTCTAAAATAAAATTAATTTACAAATCTTTTATATTATTTAAAGTATATATTTTACTTAAGGCTTTTGAAAAAATAAACAATGACTGCGGTCTTAAATACAATGTTACAATGCCTCTAATCAATACCCTCAATTTATCTCTTAGTTTACATTTTTATATACATTTTTCTCAATACTTGCCAAACTTTGAATATTATGAACCTCAAGCCTTTCATGTGTAAGCAATTCTCTGGGCACCAGTTCATCCCTGTTAACCTTGTGTGAGCCTGTCGGAAGTGCTCAAAACAAAAAGCAATGCAAATCACAAGTTATTTATCTTATAAGACACTTTGTAATTGACAAAAATATTCTTTAATTTTTTTAATAGATCAACTCCTTAAAACATTTTTTTTTTGGCGCAAATTAAGATGTCACAATAGCGTATTATCTGTTTTGAGAACTTTTATTTAACCAATCAGCCAAGCATTCAGCTGCTCATTGTTTCAAATTAGTTTAGTTTGAATATATGCATCTTAAAATATATTTTAATTTCCATATTCCAAATGCATGCATGATTAAACGTACTTGTCCGCTTGGCTTCCTTCAAATTTCAAACTAAAACTATCTATTCATTTTATTTCATTTTATTTATTTGAATATTTTTATTTCATTATTATTTCATAAATATTTTCTCAATCCAACTAATGATCAATTTGTCAGTCCATTTGATCCTTTATTTTTCTATTTCTTCATTTATTTTATTAATTTTTGTCTGCCTATAAAACTTCATCTTTTCAAAATTTTTTTTATGTAAGCAAAAAATATTTATTCTTCAATCTATCATTATATTCATTCATCTACATGTCTACGCTGGCCATCCATCATAAGGTCCCACTCAGCAGCTATCTCGGAGCTCCACTCATTCAAATGAAGAAACCGCAGTAGAAACATCCATGCCTCTTGAAACTTTATTTTGTTTGATTCAGAAATTAATTCCATTAATTCGATGTTTTCTAATATATCATCTTCACTATCCTTCTAATGCTTCACCTATTTGGTTGTGCATCTGCTCATTTATTTATTCATTTTCATCATTCTATTCTTTTCACAGAAAAGTGACTTAATTAAGATGGATGCTTCTTCCGCTTGAATTATCTTTTATTACTCTGATTACTCGTCTTTTCATCTCGACACCTCGCACATTGATGGCACTTCCATGAATATTGATATCTATTTTATTTTGTTATTTTTGCAACATTGATCGTATTATTAACACCTAACACTCCTTAAGAGAGCTGTGTAAGATCAAAAAGCAAATTCCGCATCAAAAACTATTTTAACTTTAGTTCTCATTATTATTGCTAATTCAATCATTTCCTTTTCATCTTATTTCTATTTCCTTTCTGCTAAGATGTAATTACCCACTGCTCATCATCATCATAACCGCAAATATTTTTAGCACTCTTTCTAAGTTATCTTAATGTTGAAATGATTTTTTATGGGTAAATAATTTAAAGAAGGTCTGTGCCTGCAAACATATGCTTGAAAGTGAGGTTGATCGTTTGGCGTTATGAAAAAATTTAAGCTGAAAAAATTTGAATAACTTGATCCTTTTTTAAAAAAACTAAAAATCAAATTAAGTCATCAACAAAAAACTTGCGGACGAAGAGGCATAATTTATCATTCTCACAGCGTGCACACATTATTATTTTCAATGGGTTTAATACGAAGTTTTATATGTTGGTGTGTCTTTATACAAAAATAATATTCTGTTGAGATAATCTAAAACATTTCAATGTTTTCAATTCAAAAAGTTGTCATATCATCTTGATTAATATGATTATTTTTGCATTTAATATGATAGTAAATTTTTCTATAACAATATAATACAACTTTTCAAAACATGTTCAGGTTGAGTAAAAAAAGGAGATTTTTAAATTTTGACCATGCGTTGAAGAGCTCAGGTTGCATTAAAACATTTGAAATTTGTACAAAACAACCATCGATGGAACACATCAGCAAAAGACACTGAGCTTATTTCTGACGTTTTCTAAATTTTTGAACAAAAAAAAGTTTTACATTTCTTTTTAAACTTTTAACGAAAACTTCAATGAAAAGTGACCAATAGGTATGTCACTTAGTCGTTTTAACAGAAATCCACAAACATCTGTTTGGTCGCAACCCTTTCAAATCTTTTCGAAAGACGAAAATATGAGAAAATGTCATATGTGCCGATAAAGTTTTTATGATGGCACTAAATTTCAGGATTTGATGCCATGTACCAAACCTTCAGATTGTATTACACTATTTTACTATAAGCGGTTTCAATAAGAATTTTAGACACTAGCAATAAATAGTTGTTTTGTATTTTGAGCTTGTCACATGTTGAAATTAATTTTAAGTTCGACAGTTCATTTTATAATCAAACTACCTGTTATTTAGTTTTTTTGAGAAATTGAGATAATATCTCGAATTTTATCATTAAGCTATTAGCATTCGGTCCTTGCTATCGAACACTTGTTCAAAACATGGCCTTAATGAATAAAATTTACTCTAAAGTTTGAATCAATTTTTTAATTTATTAAGGCTTCATTTCCAGTTTTATAGCTGGTTTTCTTCAGCTGAAGGTAAAGCACTTGTCACTTAACAAATTGGTGAAAACTGCTTTTTATCTGTTTCAATGATTTTTCTGCTAACCACAAATCGAACAGTACCTAAGCTCCAAGCACATTTTTAAAATAATTTTTCAATTCCATAGCTTTGCATGTACTAAACTGTTTCCTTCATTATAAAAAGAATTAGAGTGCATACCATCAAGACCTTTTTTAGTAGGTTGAATAATGACAAGATAGCATGGCCATTAAATTTTAAAATTTACATATAAATGTTAACTTTTAAATGTCAATTAAACAACTGAATCTTAGGTGTTTTATGATCAAAATGATCACTTGAAAATGGAAGGGATATTCAAATGGGCACTCTTTGAAGAATATCCTTTCAATCCCGAGCATAAAACTTTTCTTGTTTGTTTATGGTATATCTTATTTATATAAATGACTAAATCGCTTACTTTTAACAAATTTTCTAAAAATTTTTGGTCAGAACTGAATTCACACGATGTACCTATGGAATACGTCAAAACAAGGGGATCTCTTTATTTAAAATAGAACACTTCAAGTGGTTGGCACTTTGGCATGAGGTGATGTTTGAGATTAAAAATCATATACAAAAAAAACTATGTATATAAAACTATGTATACAAAATGGATATTCAAATAAAGGAATATTTAATTGATCAAAGTATAAAAAAGAACGAATTCTCAGCAGATTAATAGCGATGTGATATGTAAGTAAAATGCTTTGTTGGAAACTTTGTACACCTTTTAACAATCATAATTTACAAATATAACTTCAATTAAAACCCATTAAACAAGCCAAAAAATGTGAACAAAAAAATTAAGGACCAAGCAACCTTTGAATAACTTCAAAGAGACAACTGGGTTGTGTGAAGTCATTGTCGATGAGGTTAACAAGGAGATGGTTGTCATGAATATACTTAATAATGTTGTATGAAGAGGACTTTTCCTTGTACAGAGATGCCCATTGAGTCATCCACAAACTGAAGGCCTCATCCTTTTACGTGTTTTATTAGTAATTATATTTATTGAAAAAAACTAAGAACGAAATTTTATCATTATTTATAGATATCTAATCAAAATAACTATCATACATATAAAGTTGCATGCTCCAATAAACAAAAACAAAACTCTCAAATTACAAGCCATTATGATTAAATGAATATAAACAGATGATTGTGATAACAGATTATTTCAACAATGAAGCTTTCACGATACAATACAATAACGAATATGATTATAGTGGCATTAACTCCAAGAGTTTCTAGGCCACTAAGCTTTTAATAATCCCCAATTTAGACTTTAAAAGAATTTTCTTCAATAAAACCTTATGGTAATTTTATCCCAAATGAATCGGTCGAACCTTCCAAAACTTGAAAGAGACAGGGTCATATATGGTGGGCTGTACAATCTCCATATTGGGGAAGACTCCCCATGTCAAGGCCGATGACTGGTTCTGGTTGGTCAAGTCATGGTTCTACGAAGGGTTTTAAGAGTTTCAATAGGGGATGATAGATGTAACTATGAGTAAAAGATTTTGATCAAAAAATTTGATTAAAAACCGAAGCAACTGTGTATAAAAGATTCCAAAAAGTTCCTATTATATATATATAAAATGTCAATTTCAATCGATGTTTGTTACTATCGCAGATTTTGAATTTATTAAATACAAGCTTAAATAAAAAATAAAATATTAATAAATTAATTCTTCTTCCCCAACAAAATTACTAAAAGCTACATGCCAACAGCAACAACAAGTACCTTATGGTTGACGATGTGGTAGTTGACATGTGGGTACAGAGTGAGAATGTCTAGCAGTTTTTGTTCCATCTCACAGTCCATGAAGAATTCCAAATAGGCCCTCTGATACACATAACCACCCTCATTACCCCAGCCATGCACAGGATCACTTGAAAGCACTCCGTTCACTGCAGGCTGTGAGTTTATCGTCATTATTCCTGGGGTGGTTATATTTACGATGGTTGAGTTTCATAGTTCAATAACATTATAATCATTTCAAGTAAAAGTACTTTTTTGAAAAAAGTTATATTTATTCAAGTCCGAAGACTTTTCAAAGAGATAGTACATTTCCTAAACTAGTTCACGAAAAGCTCGCTATTTATTCAAATATAAATACTCCTTATTTGCATCTTCCATCAATTTTTGTTTGTTACGATCATTTGTAAAATAGTTATGCAACTACAAAGCTATAAAACAACTACTGGTTATCTAAAAAACATCTTTACAAAACAAAACACAAATGGACAACATAATGAAGACACCTCTGGAGTTGATGTAAATGAGCTCCTTCAGGATTCCCATGGTTTCCAGACTGAGTGGGTTGTCGTTCCATGGTATGCAAGGCACCTGTGGTAAAAGAATGTGTGAAAAAAAAAAAGCTTGAAGGTTGATGTGATAATGATTGAAAGAAGGCATGATAATAATGTAATGATCAACGCAAACAACCTTATGTAATAATTATTTGATGTTAAAAATGTATCGATATTGATGAAAATGTTCGAAATTGTGCCAGTGACCTTGCTCCTAGACATTATGAACAATAAAATATCTTCATTATTATGAAGAATTGCTTTAAAAGCTCTTATTTTTTATTTCAGAGTTATTTAAAGGTTTTGTAATGTATTATAATTGCATCTTTCTTATTTGACCTATTATCCCCTGAGGACAGGCAAGTCGTAGCTTTGAGCAAATTGAAAAAAAACTCGTTCATTTCTTTGTGAGCTTAATTTTCCTGGGAAAACGTGCATTGCGCAATTTATGATTAATAAATAAAGATAATGGCACAAAAACTTAAAATATGTATAAATCATTATTATTCCAAACAAATGTCAAATGTCCCTGTCAAATTTAACGTCTTGATTAGTCGTTTAATTAATTAATTATTGCTTGAGAGCAAGGGCTCTGCGCAAATGAAGATTTGATCAGTTTCAATGTGAGCTGGGAAGTGCTTGAAGGTGTCTTTAGAGAAATAGAATCCACAAAAAAATATATATACATTACTTTATCAATATTTATATAATTTTTTAAAACTAATCAGTGATTAACAATTTTTTTCTTTTATAAATATATTTATAATTTCAAACATTAACAATTTTTAAAAGGTTTATTTTTTCATAAAAGTACTATAATGAAGCCTGGATATAATGGCCAACTACTTGAGTGCTTGTATATTTTCACATTCCTCTTTATCCAAATGCCCCTATTCTGAAACTACACTTACATTTGAGGCTAAAATTATCGAAAATTATCGTTTTTTGCTATCTTAATATATATTTATAAGTCTTATACAATCGACGTAAAATTTTGACAATTATTTATCAAAATATATGTTTCTAAAAAAGACGTTTGTTCGATTAATATATTTTTGCGTTAAAAATAGCGCACTTATTTCATAATCCACTTTTGAAGCATCATTTTAAGTCTTAATAAATGTAATGTTTCTACAATTGTTGGAACCTTTGAGAGATTAAAGTTCGTTCTATATGCATAATAAAACCTTTGCCCTTCATTTAAGGTGTCATTTTGACTGCATCCATTATGTGGAACGAGATCGTTATATAACATTTGTAGTGCAAGTATTAATCAACAATTATTTTAACACTTAGCCATGAACTAATAACAAAAAATTTTATGAATCAACCTAGTTTTAAATGAAGTAATTTAAAAATTGTGAAAAGTAAATTGTGATATTAATTAAAACCATTGGTGGTAAAAACATAAAAAAAAGGTGATACGAGATTTATCATCATAATAAACCGAAAAGCTTCGTAATCAATCTCTGAACAACTCTGCGTTATATTCTACCACATTATTTGTAGGCTAACAAATTGATCATACAATCATTAGATTATATTGCTATACATGCCTCAGTAAAATGGATTAACAGCAATCGACTTAAATTATGGATACTTTTGTATCACATTTTCAAAAATAATCAGTTTTAATTAGGACAAATTTTTATAGACTGCCAGCTCGAGCCAATGCCCAACTCAAAATTACTATATATCAAGATCCATCTTACCTTTCATTATGGACAGTTTGCCTTGCCGTTGTCAACTAAGATCATTAGTCAAAACCAAACCAAACACCAAACGACAATGGTATCAGAATAGTATTTCATTAATACCTGCTATCAGAGTCTAATTTTATCCAAGTTATAAGAAAAATCAGCCTTGAATTTCAGAGTTTGGTGCATTTTGATTGAAATAATGCTGATGATTTTTTCAGACATTGTATGTATTTTTCTTTAATATTTTGTAACAAAAAACATCAATTAGGAAGAATTTTTAATACATTTATTGAGAAGCAAAAGCTATAATTTTCGACAAGTTTAGCCCTAACGTTTTATGATAAGGCTAAACTTATCGAAAATTATAGCTTTTGATCCCGATGATTATTTATTCAAATTTATAAACTTCGTAATTTAATGAAACTTAAAAACCATTATGTTTTTTCAATATTTCATCTCAATATATAGATTGTATATATTCAATATTTAACACTGTTTAAATCCTGGTTTGGAATAAAAAATTCTCAAAAAAACTTTAAAGCTCACAGATGAAATATAAATTTACTTTTTACACACATTAGTTTGCCAATAAAAACAGGATAAATAAGAAAACTTAAGACACAATATCACATGCTGATGACAGCAATTTCATTTTCTAAAAATGATAAAAATCAAATAACATGAAACATTATAAAAATACAGAATTAAATGAAGTATATAATAGGCTTTCAAAAAATCATCTCATAATGAATACATCTAAGACTTATTCCACAGTCTTCAAAAACTCCAACTCCTTGCCTCTCCTAACTCCTTTTTATATCGTTCTTTTTTGCATACCACCCCTCATTCATGGAATTCTTTTCTACTTAATCAGTGTCTCTCACCTTTTTTTGAACATTTTCACAAGCGTTCAAAAACGCAGCTATGTAGCCGCATCTCTCTGCCCTAGTTCCTCAGACTACGCAAGCGCCTCTGCAGCAAATCTAGTTTGCAAACTGTGCGCCTCACAAATGAACTATTAATTAATAAACGAATATTAATTGAAAAAACTAAACTTTTTATGAATAATACTCCGATACTATACAAAGAAAATATTAAATATTTAGGAATATTTGTCACAAATCTAAACTTCAAGTCTCATATAAACTACCTTATTTAAGTTATACAAAACTGAAAGCACAATAAACTTCTTGAAAAACACATAAATTCAATAGTAATGCATTATAAAATTATTATGCTTTATTTTATTCCCAGGTAAATTATTTTAATAGTATAATGGATAGTACATACAAGTCTTGAAAAAGATCAATATTCAAAATTTTAAAATGAGGACAATGTAAAATTCACTCTTATGATAAAAATGAACTAAAAATATTGGCTATGAAAAAAATAAGCATTCTACACATTTTAAGCTACATGTATGAAAATAAAAATAATTAGCTTCCATTCTCTTTTAATGATCTAATAAAAAAGAAAACATGATTATAACGTTGCAAACAATAAACTAAGATTAATAATATTAATAATTCCAGAACAAATAAAAAACTGCTATTTTAAACTACGAAAAACTTGAAAACTGGAAGGAGCTACCAAAGTATGCAGAATTCAAAATCAAGATTTTTGAAAAATTATTCAAAATAATCTACTATGCAATAACATCTCAAACTTTTCTTCTTAGTTACTGTAGTTAACAATAGATGCTTTGAAAAAAAATTGATACAATTGAATAATATATACATAATTATCTTTTCTTTGTTTATAATTATATTTATTCATTTTAGTTATATATTCATTTTTTATCAAAAAAAATTTTATTATTAGATTTCAAATCGAATTTTATTTCATATTATAATGCTTAATTAGTATAATGAAAAATTTTCGGTGTTCCTTCAAATTGAATATGATGTGCAATCTAATTCTTAAGTTTTCAACTTTATTTTTATCAAAACTTGCATTGAATGTCTTCTAAAAAATTTTTTAAATCATTTGAAATTGTTTGAAAAATGGGCCTAAAACTGTACTTTAAAATAATCGCTTGTAAAAAGCTTCTTCAATTTTTTAAATAAACATGGCTTTAATGAATTGATATAACCACATAACAACTTATATTCAATACACAAACAACCGATAAAATAACTAACCTTGACTCCACTACGATTTGTCTCCCCATTGAGGTTATGTACAAAAACATCCCACACATCTTTCACCCCCTTTAACTCCTCTCCCCAGATCTTCAATAACTCCTCCTTGGGCATTTTCGGCTTAATATAAAAAAGATAATAGTCGTCAAGATCTCTGAATGATGCCGATGCCGAGTTTCCCCATCTGAGTGGGTTGTGTTTATGCCATTGCAACATGTTATTCGTATTAAAATAATAATAAATATTAACAATAATATAAATAATCACCTCCCGTTAGGAAACTCTTCCCAGTTAGCTGTTCTGTAGATGTAACTCTCGGGTCTGGAGTTCCAGAATATGGGCCTTACACTCTCCATGCATCTGTAGTCAAGTTTGTATGGTATAAACAATTATTGTTTGTTCTGTGTTAAAATTCAAAAGAAATAGTAAATCATAAAGTCTAGCAAAATGTACAAAATAAAAACAAAGACCATAGAATTTGAAAGTTTCAAACTTCAAAGTAAACTTTTTAATGACTTATAAAGTGGTGTTTTTAATTTTATTTTTTCAATAGACTAATCATAAGTTATAATCCCCAACTGTAAAATTTAAACTCATGATTTTCCCTCTTATATCGAGTTAAACATGTATGAACTCGTTAATAAACTAAATCTTTAGTTTTCGGAAGGTAAGGTAAAACTGGCTTCAGAAAAATGATTTCGCTGAAAACGTCAATTCTCCTTTACCTTATTTTTATCGGCAAAAATTTGAAAGACCTCAATGTTAGTATTCTACTGATATACGTGTAACTTTATCAATCAATTGCGAAAGAATGGACTGGTCTAGAATCTGTTTTATATCATACATTGAAGTGCTTAGAATTATTTTTAGATTACTCCAAAAAGCATTTATAACAAACAATATCAACACACTACACGAATAGCCAAAGAAAATTTCCATGCTACTACAAGAGCATCAATGCAGTCATGCGTTTGATGGTTTTTTACTCATTTTAATTATGAAGCTCCCTTTAAAAATAAATAGTTAAAATGATAGATTCATATGATTTTAGTTCATCTGTAGCCATATGTTAGAGTGCAGTATTATGTGTTGTTAGGTCCCTCCAAAGGGGGTCCCTCAGTGGTCCTGAAGTTGGTTTTACGCAAGCATCAATACTTAGTTACATAATTTTGTGAACCAAGCATCAATATATCAATGAAGATGATTATACGACTAAAGATAAGATGCGGTTTTTTCTTAGTCTTGTTTTTAACGCCTGTTAATATAAGCGCATAAGGATTTAAGCAAGCTTCATCTTTTTGATGAAATCCGGCTCCGTGATAATTTTAATGATATTACTTGAATCTTTCAATTTTGTTTTTGTCAACAGGTTTTTTATGGGTGCAATTAAAAATAATTATATATACCTAGCATGAAGGAAACAACATTTATTTTTAAGATAAAAAGAATAAAATGAAGTTGGTTTTCCCCAAACTTCTCAAGTTCAATTACATGGCTCATAGATAATGAATGACGTTAAGTTTCAATTAGTAACACTTAAACTTACATCACTACTAACAACTAAATAAATTGCCCAAAAGATGTGAAAAAATACGAAACTGTCCAAAAAATCGTGTAGTAATTGAAGTAAAATAATGAAAATTAAATCAACAGCATTACATCTGTCGACGTAAAAATGCCGGAAACCAATATAATAGAAACAAACACTAAGGTTTATTGAGAAACTTAATACACGAAGCTTTTCCTAAGAGTATCTTACATTATCTAGTGTTTGTTTCTATTATATAGCATTACATCTCATGCCTAAATAATATACTCTTGAAATGTATAATTTTTTTGAATGCACCAACCTATTGTGATGAGCAGAAGCCTTCCAAGGCAGGGCTTTCTTTGGATTCTCAAGCCAAAAACCTAGTGCTTTGAGAATTTCTATAGTTGCAAACTCTCTATTAAGAGTGTAAAAGTGCAATCCATTCACATACCCACTGTGCAAGAAATTCGTGATGAGATTAAATAACAAAAATATAAATAAATAATATTTCAAACATTTGTTTGTCCAACGCATATAGTTAAGTAACTAATGTAAAAGAATTTTGATGACCATGGTAAAGTTGTTGATTTTTATGAATTTCTAATACAACTAAAAAAGATAATTGTGCAGCGAATTCTAACCTATTGAGCAGTTCCCGACACATGTCAATGCAGTAGTCAATGCCAAACTTCCTGACAGCTTCATCATTGTCCTTCACAGGCCTCAAACTCTCCCACACCTCATTGGGAACCTCAAGCTTTGACAACCTCGCTATGTTTGATAGAGATTGATAAGCCTGTGTAGGTGTCGTCGAAATTGGAGATTTGAGGCAATAATGTAAATTTTTTAATTTTTAATGTGTATCATAATAATATAAACCGATTATTATATACGTTTTTAACTAGTGAACTGAGAGCAAAAAATCAATGAAGAAGAAAGCAGGAGACCTGGATGGGAAGGATGCCAGGTATGATGGGGCAGGTGATGTTCCTCTCTCTACAGTCCTTCACAAATTTTATGAACGTTGAAGACTTGAAAAATAGCTGAGTAATGATGTAATCTGCACCAGCATCGACTTTTTCCTTCAGCTGCCTCAGATCTTCCTCGTAAGAAGGCGCTTCGGGGTGGCCAGTCGGGTAGCCTGTGGTGGTGCCGACAATTCTATTAACAACACATCATCTGAGTACGTTTGATATTTTTTAATTAAGGTTGTGCCATTCCTAAAGTGAAATTGATAATTATATAACAGATAAAAACGGTTTCTGTTTTAATTTAGATGAACATAAAGTTCAAATAACTAATGATAACTATAAAGTTGATTGCTTGAGTGTGACATTTGGCTTTGTACTTAATTATGTAACTTTATTTTTTGAAAAAGCTCTGTTTTAATGTCAATTAATTTTATGTATAACATAATTTAAATAATGTTTATAAACAAATGACGCCGTGATCTCGCTCAATATTTTAACTGACCAGCAACACAGATGACAAAGTAGTCGCCATAGTGCTTCCTGATGAACCTCACCAAATCACTTGCATGGTTGAAGCCATCATCCACAGGTTGCCATGTGTCGCAGTTTGCAGGTAAATCTGAGAATGTTTAATGCACGTCAAAAATAAATATATTCAATTTGGTTGTTTAATTTCTTTGACATTTGTTTTTTGGGTAATATATAAATTATTAACTGTTGGACCACATAAATTTCAATAGTAAAAATTAGCTTTGGCATGGATAAACCCTCATACCTCCTCGAAGGGCAAGAAGGTTCTTTAGTCCTCTATCCTTTGCCTTGTCAAGAATCTCAAAAACATTTTGTTTGGAAAGACCCACACAAGTCATGTGCATCATGGTGTCCAGACCACAGTAGTTCAACATTGTGCCTGTTGTCACATGGTTGTGTTAGGTCAATTTCAGCTATTCAAATAGCATAACAATAATAATAATAATGTAAAAAACTTTCATAGCCCCTCTTACATGTCATTCAGAGGAGCTCTGCTATGAACTCTTTAAGAAGAATAAGATAGCAAGAAGATTTATGATTCAGAGGAAGAGAATTCCCTAAAAGTGGGCCAAAAAAAGAAAAAGCAGTTTTAGCATAAGAATAAGAGAGAGATAATGAAGAGCTGAAAGCGAGAAGAGGACCATAGGCTGGCACGTTTAGGAGGTAGTAAAAGGTTAGAAAGATAGGAAAGTGAAGTAGAATGAGAAATATTATGCATGAGAGAAGAGATTTTGAACGAAGAGCGAAAGTGAAGAAATAGCTAGTAAAGATCAATAAGTGAGGGAGAGATATGAGAGTTGAAGTAATCAAGTTGGGAGAGAACAAGAGAGCAGACAAGAATCTTGAGAGACATCATCGAGATAAGAAGAGATCTGTCTAATACAATATAGGTGAAAAAAAAAACAAGAAGAAGCAACGAAGAATATTTGAGGCTTAAAAGAAAGGGAAGAATCAAAAAGAAAAGCAAGATTAAATTTTTGAGAAAATATTGATAATCATGAAAATTAAAAATTGTTTAATTAATTGACATTAATGATACAAAATAAGTTTATTACTATATTTTTATGGCATCAAAAAACTTTTTAGCACAAATTTTTTATAATTTTACAAAACCAAATATCAAAAATTTTATGAAAGTTAATCTTATAAAAATTATTGAAAAATTGATTTATTTGTAACGAATAAACTTAATTCTACATTTTAAAATTATATTTTCATAATGGATCCATACTTGCAATGCTCATGGTGCTGTTGATACTTTCCGAATAGTTATCGCCTCCAGTTTTCCATGTTATATCACAAAATAAAGGATTTGCTGTGGCAAGATAACCCATTCTGTTTTTATGTATTAAAAAAATTTACTTTCCAACTTTTTTTCCGTATAATGATAATAATAAACAAACATTTTTATCAGATTGATGCTACCCTGAACGGTTTTTGGTGGAAAAAATTCGAATGAACAGAAAAGTGAGTTTTTATTAATTCTGTCATTGATACGATCAATCAAACGTCTATATGTACTACGAGGTAAGTCGGAGTTTGAATCAATCCGACTAAAATCAGCTTCGGATGAGTGGCAATGTTTCAAAAATGGATGTTTGTGGGATCCATTTATAGAAGTTTGATCCATTTTCTCTGTTATTTCGGAACTCATCGGTATCATTATCTAAAAGTATCTGTTTGGTTTTAAATATTTGTTAAAAGTGCACTTAGCCAATAAACTGAATTATTTATTTTTCTACTAAAGTTAAAAAAACATTTTAAATTAGTTTTATTTTTTTAAAATACTTTGAAAAGTTATTCTAACCTTAAATACACATTGGGCGCACCAAGGCAAATAAGTTTTACGACGAAGAGACACGAAACAAATCTTGTCTTGTTTTATAGTATTTGCTAACCAATCAGATGCTTCGTCTTATTAATAATTCATTAGTGACATTAGTTTTATTTGTAAAGTAGGTATTAAATCAGCTATATTGAATGATATAAACTTTAGTTTCGTTAAAATGGAGATGAAAAATTCTCCAAATTGCTAGATCACATTAACAGTTATTTTAAATATGATTAATTTTTTTTTTGAAGTTATCAAATTATTTCTGTTTAGCCGTTTGAGCGTCTTGAAAAGGCTTAGCATGAGATTTGTGATTCTCGACCGACTGAAAAGATGAGGATGATCTTAAAAAATGTTTATTTTAAAAAATGTATCATCATGTCCGTCATATTGTCAAAATAATGCGAATTGAAAGAAAATACATGAACAAACTTGATCTGCCAAAAACATGGGCATTTATTGAAGAGTCAATCTTGGCCGAGAAGACGATACTAACAAGACGTTTTTGTGACATAATCGCTAGTATGAAATGAACTGGTTTAATATAAATAAATTGAATATAATGAAAAAAGTTAATTGGAATAAACATAAATAAATAAAATAAATATAAGTAGAGTAAATAAAGTATAAATAAATAAGATCATTTCATTAAGGTATCTACAAACACTATAAACACATATGATATAAAAATAAATATAAATAAAATTACTGATTTTATAATGAACAAATAATTGATAATATAAAATGTAAGAAACCCCTATTAATTTTAAATATAAAATTAAATCAAGTTTTATAATGAAATAGAGTTTTTAAAAAACAAAGATTATTAGTTTTAGACATCTGAGGCTAAACTACGCCAAACTTAGCGTCTGCATTTCAAGGCTGCTTATTTGTTATAATCTGGATAACAGCAGACTAAGGTAGCAGGTATCGACACACTGATATTTTGGTATCACTATTGTTTAGTTTGGCGTATGATCCTTTTTTTTTTTGACAACGTCAAGTTAAACTGTCCTAATGCTGAAACGGGGGATTTTGAATTTGATCATTACAAATTGATCGTTAGCTTGGACTGGCAGTCAATAAAAAATGTTTTTTGCTCTGTTTTAATTCACTCGTTGACACCACAGCCATCATGAGCGGTTTTGAGCCTTCCTTCTTCATTCATACGTACGATTAAGTCAAATATATAAATTTTAAAGATAATAATATATAAAATATAAATAATATATAAATTTTAAAGATAATAATATATAAAATATAAATTTTAAAGATCATAATATATAAAATAAAAATAATATATAAATTTTAAAGATAATAAAAACATTTGAGTTCAAACAAAAATAATACTGAATGAAACACAATAATTCTACCATGAGTACTGACACCATTCATAAATTCAAATTTGCATAATTTCAATATCTAGCTAGCTTGACTCATTCTTGTATTCTAAAATTTGCTTTATTTTTCAATTAATTTTTTTGGTCTTATTATATGTTTTAAATCCTTTTAAAATTTGAAAAATTTTATATTTTTATTTAATTAACTTTACTTCATATATTTCGTTATTACTTAGGGGGCGGCATACTATTATGTTGAGAAAGTGTAGCCACCACGACGCCAGTCCAAAGACTCCTGTCTTTCATTGCTCCAGCCAGATCTTCCTTTTCCATGCCACATTCTCTAGCCAGTCTGTCAAAAAATGTCATTGTCGGTCTTTCTCTACCAACACTAGCATGTCTTGGTTCCCAGAGTACTAGATCTGCAACGACCTCGCCACTCCTTCTGAAGCAGTGTTCAGCAAACCTCAAACGTCTTTGTTTGATCACCTCGGAGATTTTTGGCAGTCCTAAGTAAAGCACTGTATTCGAGACATGTTCTCTCCAGTTAATTCCTAAGGTCGCTTGGAGCAGTCTCGTATAACATCCGTCCAGTTTTTTCTTGAGGCTATTTGTTAGGATTCAAGTTTTGAACTCGTATAGCAGGATTGTTTCTACAGTCGCCTTGAAAACTCTTATCCTGAACTGCCGTTGTAGACTTGAGTTCCATATTCGTGATAGTTTGACGCTTTTCACGCTTACGCCTTTCTGATGCCCACGTCTTTTTCCGTTGAACCTATCCGGGATCGCAGATACTTATAATCATCAACGCATTCGGTGTTATTGCTCTCCGCTGTAGTGATTTTTAGTACTTCTTTTTGATTGAGTGATAGAAATTTATTTTTCTCCCCGTTTATGTGAAGTCCAAGTTTCTTTGCTACTTTTTCTAATTCATTGAAAAATTTGTGGGCTTGGTTTACCTCATTTGACATGAGAACAATATCATCCGCAAAGTCGCAATCAGTTAGTACAGATGGTTTAATTCTTTTACTCTGCCTTTTTAAAAGAATGAACCAAAATTTTGCCTCACTATTGGTAATAGCTTTTTTTAACACATAGTCCAAAACAATCACAAACAAATATAGTACTAGCGTATCACCTTGTAGAAAACCAGCTTGAATACCGAAGTTTCTCGTTTCACCGTCCGGTGATAGAACTTTAGCTTTAGTGTTTCTATACATCTTTCTGATTGCAGTCACAAGAATATAAGGGATTCCCAGATGCCTGTAATATTTTAAACATATTGCCTCTGTGAACTGTGTCAAATGCTTTTTTGAAGTCAATAAAAGTGAAAAGGGCGGGTAGATTTTTCTTTTTCACACCTTCCAAGAGTATTCTTATAGCAAGAATATGACCATTTTTAGATCTATTATTGCGAAATCCGTTTTGATTAATGCGAAACTTGTGATTGATTCCGGATTTTATTCGATTCAGAATCATCTTATTATACGCTTTAGCCACAACCAAATTTAAGATTATACCACAATAGCTTCTAGCAGATCTCAGATCTCGACTTTTTGGCATGGGGATAATATTCAGCATTGACCATTGACATGGTATGTCTTGTTGAACTAGCGCAGTGTTGCAGATATCTAAAATTATATCATCAAATTTGCAATGATTTCGGGCTTAATCCCATCTTCACCACAGGCCTTTCCACTAACTAGAGTAGATTTCACCTTTTCGTACTCATCCATACTGAACGCATCACCTCTAACCTCGACAACTTTAAATATTGGAGCAATTTCTTCCGACTTATCTTCAATTAAGGCTTCGTTTCCAAGCAAGTTTTAAAAATTTTGAAACCAGTTTTCGATTCTTTTTGTAGCTGTTGCTCCAGTTATTTGACCCTTCCTGCTAGTAATCCTTCCAGTAATTTTATTAATCAATTTTCAACTTTTACGATGTTTGCCGATCATATTTGACTTTTTTATTACCTTTATATTTTCAGACAGATCTTCTTCATTCACAATATGATATGCCTTTTTAAGTTTCTTCTTTGCTTGCTCGTAGCCTAATCGATTATATTCATTAGTGTTTACACAATACAAGTTGAATGCTGCCTTCGTCTTTTGCCAAGAGTTAACTACACGTTGGTCATAAGAGGCTCGTTTGGACGTTCTTCTTGCAGCAGTAGGTAACATTTTTTGAGCGGCATAATTTGATACTTCTCGGTGTTGGATCCGTCGAACTCTTGCAGAAGATCAAACTTATTTCTAACTTCTACTGAATAGGCTTGCTGCAATGTAGGGTTATTTTTGAACATTTCCCAATCATACTCCTTGCCTTTCAGCGTCTCTAGGTTTTTTCTGATACTAAGTCTAATTTTGGCAGTAACAATACGATTGTCACACCCAGTACTTGAGAAACTTTTATACAGTTCAACATTTTTTTACATTATTTCTCCATTTCTTGCTAACAAGAATGAAGTCAATCTGGCTCTTTGCGCCTCCCGGTCCTAGAAATTTTTATTGTTTTCTGGTTCTCTCGCGAAACCTTGTGTTAGTTATCTCTAAATGCTTTCCTATGGTCAGATCTAAAGCATTTTACCATTTCTATTGGTTTTCTCATGATAACTATCCTGAACATCTTCTTTTCCTAACTTCGCATTAAAATCTCCTGTGATGATTGACACATTATGCACCGCCATGGACTCAATAGCCCTCTTGAAATTGTCATAGCGCTCTTCCGAAAATTGCTCGACTGACATGTTTTTCGGACAATACGTTACAATGAATGTCGTAGCGGGATTGCCAAGTAACTTTAGTATGATTATACGCTCATTGTACTTGATTACACTAGATAGTGCTTTTTTCGATTTTGAATTTAAGAGAATCCCAACTCCTCCAGTAGCAGCTCCACTGTCGTTTTGCCACGCTGACGATGTAATCAGTGTTCTTCACTGTTTTATACTTAACATCTCTTGTATGCAATATTCTGTGTTCCTGTTTACCCAACACATCTACTTTTTCTGTAATTGTTCTGCAAACTAATTCTTCACGTAGTCTTTAAAAAGTAGGATTTTCTTCTAGCCACAAAAATCTCAGTTCCGCACCTTCATATCCAGTTTGAGCGTGAATCATCATCATATATGTCAGAAACATCGGAGGTTTGGCCAGAAGCAAAAGTTTCAGGGACCCTGGTGCTGTGTTGTCCTACCATTTCTTTTCAATTGCTAATAATAGCTGCGTTCGCAACTCTTACAGCCATGGTTTTGAATTAAGAGTAACCATCTCTTATACTGTTTGTCTTCACCATGACTAATGAGTTCGATATGCCCAATCGTAACCCTGATGCGGGGGGCTAAAAGAGTGCTGGTCCTTGCCCAAGGAACGCCCGCTCAGTTTGGTCCGCAACTGCTTATTGATTATTCGCAGTAAATCTACATATATGTAGGCCTTTCCACTTCTGTCATCTGTGGATGCAGATCAGAAACTGGACATTTTTATCATGACACCATCTCTAGTTGATTGTCCACCAAGACTGAAGAGCGCTTCACTTGCCATAAGATAGACTATCTCCCTCTGGTCACCAATCCAGTATTTCAGGTCTCGGAGTTATGTTTCGCACTATAATATCCCAAAAAATATAATAAAGTTAGAAGCTGATTCAAAAAAATAAAAAAATCGTAATGCTCATGAGACTTTAGTGCAGACCCATGTAGAATATTTTTGTTAAAAAAGCCAGGTCTTTTTGGAGCTTTCCAATGCCGTCAAGCTAGGTACACTACAAACCGTTACCATAACGGAAAGGTTTTGAAGTCGAAAATACAAGAACGTGAATTCCTCTATTTTTGCCGCATGCTTCGTCCTTGAAACGTTCATAGTCAAAGATCATGAAAACGCATAACAAAAAATTAAAGTGAACCCCAATCAATTGTTCTTATTAAATTTTTTCTTTAAGCCATCTGTATTGGAAACCCTTACCTACTTACATTGCAGAAGCTTCTAATTTCATCAAGGAATTTTCAGATGAAAGCGTTATACGATTAAATAACGAGAAATAACTCAAACGTTACACAATAGAAATAATATAAAACTAGTAGAAATATCTCTGGAACCAATAAATATGCTAAAACTGATGGCAATGAGAATAAAATTGTTACTGTCTAAATACTGGGTTTCTAGTGGCCTTCATCACCAACACGGTCACATATATACCAAAATAATTCTGACATCTAAAAGTCTAGTTTAATAAATTATATGCTTATTTTTCGATAAAAGCCGACGTTCATTTGTAAGGAGCATTAGCATAAATTCTAAACAGGAAATTAACAGTTTCAACCTTAAGACTTTATTGAAATAATTTAATGAAATAGACCTAAAAAATTGTGATGTAGCACTCTAAGTTAAATTTCATTTATCATGGTTTTGATTTTTACCATAAAAATTTTTTTAAAACTATTGCTTTAAAAAACATTCCGAAAAGTTCAATCTTATCAGACATCATTAATTAGTGAAAATCGCTTACGGTACTAAACAACCTTTTGTAATTTACCTTACAAGGTTGCATGGAATGATGCCTTTTCTTCTTACTCAGAAAGCTCACTAATTTTGAATGTTTTACATCCGTTTTAGTGT
>OZ038320.1:13543229-13562782 GCA_964035795.1 Pterobdella sp. o SKG-2022
TTTCAAATTTATTGTGTATACAAGCTTAATTATTTTTTTAGTTTCTCTAAGTTCAGTTTATCATGAAGTTTTAGTATCGAGGTTATGGAAATTTCTTTTGATTCTGAACAAAAAAAAAAATAATTGAAATAAAAAAAATAATGATAAATAAATAAATCTTTTTTTATTTTATCAAACGCTTTTATTAACTGAATAATAACACGAAGCTTTTCGTAAGATGAACTCACATTAAAACATTCATAGTTTGTTCATATATATCATAAGAATAGGATTTATTTATTTGCTTTAAACTAAAACGAATATCATTAATTTCTACATTATTAGAGTTGAAATTATTATTTTTTTTAATTTCTATGGTAAATTATTATAAAAAAGTAATGTTCTATAAATAATAGGTTAAAAAAATTAAAAGTTGCAGTTATTTTAAGAAAAAAACTCAAGTTGATATTTATTTCAAGATTAGGGTTAAATAAATTATAAATAAAAATCTTATAACCAATATCTTAACTAAATCAACCTCAACTCTTATCTCAAACAGAACAAAGTTTCCAGTGGACATAAATATGAAAATTAACGATTGAGTTTAACAAACTACTTTATACATATATTAGGTCTTATAAAAAATTATTATTATTGGCGATTTTGTTGAACGATAACCAAATATTTATTGATTTTAATAATGTATTCCTACCTTATAATCTTTTACCGCGCATAAATTAAATAACTGGGCTTTACTTGACATTGTTTTCATCAACATGATTAAAAAGAAAATAATTAACTCTTATATACTATATGATGATATTTCTGATCATTTACCTATATTAATATCCCTTAATTCACCCAATAAACAACCATCATATAAACCATTGAGAAATATGTTATCATATAATAGAGTATCATCATTAGATGACTTAAAATTATTTATTAATAAAATAAAAAATAGTGATTTATTTGGTGTATATTATGATAATATAAATGATAAGTTTAATATCTTCATAAAAACATTACTACCTCTTTTTAAAAATAGTCTCACAAATAACATAAATAATCTTATTGTAAATTATAATACGGAATGTATGACTCTAAGAATATTAAATTCAATAAATAATAAATCTTATCATCATCATCATGTCGACCGCATTCGAACTTCTATGACTTTATTTTTTCAATACTCCCTATCGTTCATAGCTGTTTCTAAATCTTCTTTATCAAGATTAGTATCATCGGTTAGTTGGTTGATAAAATTTCGAGCTCGTCTTTCTCTAGTATTTTTACCACATTTTGGTTCCCATAGTATCAATTTGTGTATAACTCCTTTACTGCGGAAGCAATGTCCTGCTAAACTCACTCTCTGTGTTGCAATTGTATCGGTTATTTTTGGTAAGTTGTTGTACAGTACATTATTGCTTATACGTTGCTGCCATTTTACATTATTCACAACTCTTAGCATTTTTTTATAGCACCCGTTTAACTTTGTTTCTAACTTTTTGGTCAATGTCTAGGTACTAGATCCATAGAGTAGCACAGAGCACACTGTAGTAAGGGAAAGTGCTAATTTCAAGTTTTTTGGCAGGTTTGAATTCCAGATAGTATTTAGTGTATCTCCCTGCAAAACTCCTGCATGAATTGGAAAAAAACTTGTATCACCATCTGGGGAAATAACTTTAGCAGTAGTGTTTTTATATAGAAGTGAAATTGCGTTTACAGTTTCAAGAGGAATGTCATATGCTTTTGGTATTTCCATTAGTTTTCCTCTAGGAATTGAATCAAAAGCTTTATGGAAATCCACAAAAAGCATAACTGCCGGTAGTGTTTTTGATTTGACTTTCCAAAAACACTAAATCTAGATTATACAAAAACTATTTAAAAAATCCAACTTCATTAAACAATAACAGATACACAATATATACCAAATTCTTGAAAAAGTTATAAAACTAGCAAAAAAATTATTTTTAACTTAAAAACTAATGAATATAATAATAATGAAAATAAATTATGGAAGTTTCTAAATAATCTAACTAATAATAGCAAGGTAGAAAACAATCAATAGAATAGAACACAAATAAACGTAATAAAGATTACTAATAAATATGAACGAGCGGATATTTTCAATAACCATTTATTTAACTTTGATCTCAATATAATTGATAATAGCTTATATAATAATTATTATTATTCATTTGTAAAGCGCGCAGTTTGCAAACTAGGTTTGCTGCAGAGGCGCTTGTTTAGCCCAAGAAACTACGGCGGAGAGATGCTGCTATAAAGATGCGTTTTTAAACGCTTGCGAAACTGTTTAAAAGAATGTGAGAGATGCATATTAAGTGGAAGAGAATTCCATAAATGAGGGGCGATATGCGAAAAAGAGTTAGAAGAGAGGCTGATGCAGCCATAAACCAGAGTTCGAAGGCCTGAGATACAGGTGAGTCTGTCTGATAGAAAGAAGCTTATATAAGTAAGCCGGCTGATTGAAATATAGAATATTAGCGGGGAGCCACAGTAACTAAAACTGGTCTTTTAGTGCGACCGGCAACCAATGAAGACTATCGAGGCAAGCGCGAGATGAAAAATAATAATCGGCTTGGACAGTTTTGGCAGCGCGATTTTGGAAAGATTGCAACTTAAAAATGAGACAGTCTTGGAAATAAAAATTGAATGTTTGTATAAGCTGAGAGGCAAAGTTTGTGAATTTGAGGCTAGGATCGAGAGTTACACCTATATCTTGAGTTTGGGGGATACGGATAGATTAGTGCCGTCAAAGATGACTTCGGTAGAAAGATTGGATTTGGAAAAGAGTATAAGATTGCCAATGAAATGAATATTGAAATGCAATTTTTTTAATCAATTGATGACGGATACTTTGCTACATCCTAAGAGACTTAGTTTTTTAACTATGTTCTATATCACTTTATATTTGATAGATTATTAAACAAAAACTATTTAGCACTTTAACAATCAATGTGAGTATACAAAATTATCATCTTTGTAACTAGCATTTGAATTTCAATAAAAAATTTGTCTTGAAGAATTTCAGCTTTAATTTTGCACTTAACTATTTTAAAGGGATGATCATAATTTGTCAAAATTGTTAATACGTGATTTAAACTTGAAACTGAATATAAATACTGAAGTAGTTGCGCAATTTTATATCAAGGCATTCGTATGATTCCGATCAATAGATCGAAATTTCAAACCCGTTTCAAATCACCCTATACCGAAGATGACCAGTTGAAATTTTTAAGAGGTTTTCATAGCCATTTATTTCTGCCTAAAAAAACCTTTTATTTAAAACAAATTCAATAAATTTTGAAATTATTTTGCTTTCCCACTCAACCTTTTCAAAAAGCATCTATTATGATATTTTATGCCTTCTTACACTGCTAGCTTTAACCAATGCCTTTAACGATCTTTTGAACATAACTTAACTAAATCAAAAAAGTCCATTATGACTTTTTGTTTATAATAACGCAAATAACATTGCTAACCTAACACAGCTCGTGACTTTCTACTGGAAAACATGGATAAAATCATCTCACCTCTTAAACTTTGTCAAGCCTCCTCTTGTGATACTTAAAAAACTAATGTACAGTTGATCTGGAAGTCTGGGTCAATCAGAAACATACAGAAGACTGTAGACCGAAGAAAAGAGTATTCGAATGCAAAACTTATAGATCCCAAAAGCAAACCATCAAAATTTAAAAGTTCTTCAATAAAATCTGCTGCTAACATCAATGCTCAAAAGTATCATTCTTATTCACTAGAGAAAACTGAAACAGCAAAGATTTCTATCCGATCACCTGAAGCGCCAGAATTTTCAAAAGGCAACGAAAACTTCAGTGAATGGTTTGGTTGAAGTTACATTAGATGAATCAGTCTATGCCATCCAGAAACCTAAACAGAATCAACACCAAAAGTTCACCCCAAGGTTCTGTTCTTGGACCGCTTTTTCATTTTATACTCAGCTGCTATGGGAAAAAGTGCAGCTTTTTCAAATCCATCAATTTACCGCCGACACTCAATTCTACGCGAATTGGTCATTCGATGCATCAATGGACTTGCAAGAAAGATTATCGAAATGTATTGCTGAAATTACATCCCGGATGAAAGCAAACCAAATGAAACTTTAGAATTCAAAAACTGTCATATAGATACGATTAGAAAAAAACAGTGCACTTTTATTTTACTATAAAACATCAAAAACGATTAGTACAAGATAAATTTTAGACGAATAGTTGATGAAATTTCTATAAAGGAGCCAGTCATCCAACAGTTTCACTAACTTCGGTATCTGGAAGTCATAATTAATTTAGGATAATCAACTTTGAAGCTTATACATGGAATTAACCTGAGAACTTGAAAATAATTTGGCTCACATTATGAAATAATTTAAATACAACCTGCTACTTTTGGTTTCTTAGTCTGAGCATCTTCACTTTGAACCTCATCTACTTTACGCTTGAAAAAAAAATTTAAATTACTTTTAAATAATGAGAGGCATCCTCAATATAATTTTTATCAGAAAGCCATGAAAAATACTTTGCATTAATAAAAATACATTCTCACTTTTTTTCTAACAAGATGAGATATATCATCTGCAGGCTTCTGAAAGTTTTTAAAAAATTTATGTAACAAAAGGAGATTATAATGCCATAACAGGAAAAATCAAATCTAGAATGACTCATACATTATCATTGTTTTTAGAAGTAGAACATTCTTGCGGGAGGTTTTTCAAATCTGAATATGTCCTACTTTCATTGATGTCTTTTACCTGTACAAATTGCCAATGGAAAATTCTTGAAATCAAAAAATTGCAAATAAAGTTTGATATATTGTTTAATATGAATTATATATATAAACCTTTTCATTTATTTCAGGCAAAAGATTTTTCATCTCATCAAGCTCTTTTTGTAGAAGCTCCTTTTCTGCATCATTTTCGGGCAAGTCCTTCATCTTGATGTATATGAAGTTGTCAGATGGAAGCTTAACAGTGTGAACTATAATATTATGAATTCACCTGTGACTCAATGTGAGCAATACGCTGATTGAGAACATCAATGGATTTTTGCAGATAGAAGATGGCTTTGTCATAAAAGTTTAGGAAAGATGATGTGAGACCTGGGTTGCGGAGTTCATAAAAGTTAAGAACCAAATTAACAATAAATTCAAAATTTATCTTTCAATGTTTGAGATTTCTAAATAGACAGATTTGTCAAAATTTATACCTGATCAAAATATTTGAGTAATAAATTAAGCAACTCAACAAAAATAATGATAAACCTAATTGGTAGTTGACTTCAGCAAACCTCCTATCATGTGGTAACACTGAAATATCAGTAGACAATAATGACTCAACCCTTAAAAACTCCACAAGAGCTCGATCATATGTCTCTATAATGGTTTAAGAATTTCAAAACCAATTGTTAATTGTGCATTAGTTTTAAAAACCCCAACCTGATTCAACTCCAATCTCTCCTAACTTCAAGTGGCAATCAACCAATTTTTTATTGTTTAATATCAAATCATCCCCACCAACACTCGATAATTCTTCAACCTTCCTTTAAATGATAACAAAAACTTATAGTTGAAGGTTTTTTATATAAATGGTCTCATAGTAGCCCAAAAACTAACTTCTGATAGATGGACCTTGCTAAATCTACAACTTCCCAAGCTAATTGCAAATTACCCACATCTTCCGATTCACTACCATCTTTCTCTTCTTCTTCCTCCTCCTCATCTACATCATCATCATTATCTTTCGTGGATTCTTCTTCATTTTGTTTTTGTAACTCTTTTTCCCTTTCACTATTTTCAACATTTGTTTTAGAATTGCCATTTTCAGTAGATTCAACTTTTGCAATTTCAGATTGTTCATTACCTTTGGTTGATGCTTCTGCTTTTAGTGCTTTTGATTCAGTTTCCCTAGGTTGTTCAGACAAATCATCTTTGTCATTTTCACTTTTCTCACACATAGCATCAATTATCTCTTCGCTTATCTTTTCATCATCCTCATTCTCTTTTTCCTCGCCTTCATTTTCTTTATCACACTCCTTATCTTCTTCCTTGCCTTCCATCTTATCAATAACTAAAAAATATATTATAAAACTATGTCGTCATTTTTTTCACACATAAAATCTTTAAATAAAAATGTGTGTGAACCTCCATCAAAAGCATTAGTCAAAACCCCTGTTTCCATTCTGCCAACTTCCAATAAGGCACATCCATAATGGTAAAGACTTGGGGCAGTTTGTATATCCATATCTCCATATAATTGAGAACTGCAATTAGTGATGTTTTGTCAAAGCCATCTGAAGTTACAAAACTAAAATTACTAACAATAAGTTTGTTGCAGCAGCTAATTCATCCAAGGCTTTCGTAGCTTCGCCATGTAGTAAAGCTTTATTTCCTTCAGCCAAATGACGCTGAGCTGAGTGAATTACAAGACTAAGTCAAATAAGGGTTGAAAAGCATGTTAATTGGAAAATATTTAAACCTTTTTCTTTTAAATCAACATCATTTAATTCATTATTATTTTCTTTGTTTTCATTCAGCACATCATCTTCGTTTGTCTCATTTTTCAACACACCAGTATCTTTGTCATTTGAATTTTCGGTTATTATATTTTCTTTATTATCTTCATTTTTGTCTTTTTTCAACTCTTTAGTTTTATCTATATTTTCAATTTCTTTTTCCACGCTGTCAAGTTTTTTTTCAGTGATTTCCTTCTGCCTATTGAAATAATTATCTTTGTAGTTATTTCTAAATAAGTACTATTTAGTTAACTCACGCAATGTCTACTTTTTCCACCATGATTGACAATTTATTAAAAGAATTCACAAAAGACTATTAAAAGAATCACTACAATGGTCAAAGAAAAACTGTTTAAGTACAAAGATTTGGCGCTCTTAATATTATAATTAACCGCAAAGAGCTGAATATATTAATAAAAAATTTTTTATGTAAAAAGTGAATAAAAGAATGGTCTTTAAATACAAATATTATAAAACGTCTAATTTTTTAAGTTGGAATAAATTGGAATCAGTAAAACATTAAAAAAAGTATAGTAAAAAATTAGAAATTTATACATTTTGGAAAAAACTTATAATTAAAAAGGAAATATATTTTTAACTATTTTATAGAAAAATATTTTTTCCAAGAATTTTAAAAATTGATGAATTTTATGGGTTATTTTGAAAGCTGGATAGATTTTTTTCGATTCAGTCAGAATAGTTGTAAAAAATATATGCAATAAACGCAAATGTACCAGGTTGAACTTAAATGAAAACTGAAAGCACAATAATTAAAGAAATTTTTTTGTGCCTCTGATGAGGTACAAGTTTACTCGTTCAACCAGGTGAACAAAGTAAATTATAGAGAAAACATTGCGCACTGAAATTTCCAGCACTTATCGTATTATTCAGTGGTTCTGATGCTCATGGGGCTAGTCGTGAACATATCAACTAAGATTCTCTTACAAAAGACATATTCCCGACAGAATAGCTCTTCCACCAATTTGTTGCAATCACTCAAAGTGAAGAAAGTTGGATAAAAAATAAAAGTAAAACTTTCAGCACAAAAACATGTTTGAGACCATCACCTAACTAACTCTGATTATTGATATATTTCAAAGGCTCGGTAAACTTGAAAAGTTGAAATATTATTTTTCTTCTATTTCAAGTTCATAAATAATCATCAACTAAATTATTCCAAACCATAATTTAACACTAAAGTCATATTATTGCACAAAAAAGAAAACAACAAATAACGATATGAACTTCAAAAAAAAACTACGCTTAAGAGAAAGAGGAAGGAGAGCGGAAGCCGAAAAGAATGCTGGTAGCATTGCCGCGGACCATTGCCAGGGATATCTTCTGACGCAACCAGACTGCCTCCACTTGGTCCCCAGTCGCCATATTATTATATCAATAAGTTTTCAACATTTAATTTTTTTTTCAATTCTGCATATGATTTTTTATCAAGTCGAAGTAACAAGAACTTGAGAATGTTGCAATGTTGAAAAATAGTTTTGAATTTTTCCAGTAAAAAAAATGTATTTTTCAATAATTTTGCATTTCTTTAGACTAATAAATTTTTTTTCATGTTCAAGCGTTATACTTATGGCTGCTTGAGGTTCAAAAAACTTTCAGCTTAAATGAGATTATTCGGATACATCTCTATTTTGAGTAGCAAAATGTAAGCGCTTATTAACACTGATAATATTTGAAAAAACTTGTTCGAAACTTTAATAAAATTTTAAAAGTCGATATTAAAAAATTATATTTATCGGACCTTATTGGAATAAAAAAAAATAATTGAGGAAAAAGAACATAGTAGAATGGAGTTTCGTCTATAGGATTTGATCTAAAATTATGTTTTGAATAGAAAAAAAAATCTCTGTCTTTTAGTTTAATGTGAATGCTACGTCAAAAAATTTTGAGAATCTCTTAATTTATGTGCATAAAATTATAATATAATTGCTAATAAATTTCTAAAAATTACCTATAATTCTGGATGATATTTGATCGAATTTAATTTTTATATTTGACTGTTTTTTTTGAAAAAATTAATCCTTAACACGAGTATAATTCATATTTAATGTCACTTTTCACTGTTTTCCGAAAACTTCTCATACTTATTAAGAGAATCTTAGATTCTTCAATTTCCATTCTAAAATGATATTCAATTTTCATAATTTATTTAAGCTATTTTTAATTTTCTTTATAATGTTAATTATTTTGTACGTTCAAGTGTCGAAGATCGACACATTTAGTAAGAGATAAAGAAATTTTAAGACTGAAAAAACCACTTTAATATTAATTTTAATAAACTCAAATAAATGAATTTAATTATCGTTCATTTGAAATGTGTTTTCCATTTTTATACAATAAATACCCAACAATAACTAAACTATAAGATCATTTAAAAATTTAAAACAATTTAAGTCACTTGAAATAATTACACAAAATAATTAAAACCTTATTATTTCAAACACAGACACAAATACAAAATTTTGATTAACCTCTAGTCATAATAAAATGATACCTGAATATGTATACATGTGAAATGGCTGATAAAACTTGGGATAACGATGAAAAATGACAGTGCTATCAAGTGAATGAATGAACGAAAAAAATATCGTGCTTTTCAAATTTATAGCTAACATAAGTACTAAATAAAATTCATTAAATTGTCCTAACGAAACACCAGTGTCATAAATCCGGTTATCAAACCCATCAATACTCATCCATAAAATAAAAATGCTTAACAATAATCGATGCTTCCTCAACAAAGTGATAGTTAATAACTAAGTAGATTAAAGCAGACCCTAGTATGAAGTGAGTGCCAAAGGATTAAAAAGAATTTCAAATGACACCGCTGATTGTGAGACGAAATTACACACAATTAAGCATACTGAATAAGGAATATAAAGCTTTATGATGCCTGAAACTAGCAAATATGAAATGAAAGTATAAATTGATATTTTAAAAATGATTGAACGATTTCACTTAAGATGATAACTAATTGCACGATTAACGTGAATAAACCATTTTCCTAATTCATGCACTCAAAAGTATAAAAATATTTTAAAGAATATTAAAATTTAAAAAAACTTTTGTCACAGTTCGAAAAAATTATTTAAACTTAATCATCAATATTGAATAATTATGAATGTATCAATTGATGGCACATAAGCATTTTATCAATCAAAGAACGTTTTAATTAATTTAAAACAATTAGTTTTCATGCTGGCAATGTGTTAATAACTTATACCGATTGGTGGAATTTTATAAACTTTAAGTGATTTTTGCACTTGCCATTGCATCACAAAATAACAAATTTTTCATTCCAATTAACCAGCAAATACTATGCTTCAAAGATCTTGCAGTAGACTCAAATGATCCTCAAATCTTCAACATATACAGCAACAACAGCAACAATACGAACAACAATCTTCTGAAGACTTCTCTTTTTGAAGCGCTATAAAAAAATCATGATTATCATCAAATAATTATGAATTGAGGTCAAATTGAATTAAAAATGTAACTGAAAAGGATGTTCAAATTATGGCCGAATCACTGATAAAATTTTTATTAATTTGGTGAGATTTTTCATCCTGTGTTTTGCGACAAATCTAATAATTTTTTGCATAAACTGGGAATTTTTGCACGAAAATTTTCCAAAAATTGGTAGAATTTTTAATAAAACAAAACGTGTGAACTAATGTACAGTTAGGTTATTTCTAAGACATGGTGTTTTTCGAAAATATTTGAAAAATTCTTTTTTGGAGACAAAACTCACGCAATTATATTTCATGAAAAATTGGAAAAATTAAAATTTTTCTTAATAAATAAAAGATTTTCCGTATAGTCACGTTAAAATGCATATGACTAGTGCTTGCAGGCTGCTTTCTTGTTATAATCTGGTTAACACAAACTGCAGTAGCTAATATTTTGTTATTTTTATTTGGCTTGATGGATGATCCTAGTTAACCCGACGCTACCGAAGAGACACTCATGTTTCAATGCATTGAAATTAAATAGCGTTTTTTATTTAAATCTTTGAAAAAGTATACATCAATTTTACGAAAATTTTAAAAAATTCTCAATAAAAACTCAACTATGTTGATGAAAAACCAGCTTTCAGCATGAATTTGAAACTAACCTCCATATGAAAAACTATTTTCGGCTTGTAATCAAATTATAAAGTTTCAAATGTAAAAGAGCTTAATTTTTATTATTATATAGAGCTTTTTTCAAAAACTCATTTAAAATAATGAAGACAGTTGAAACAGACATTCAGTTTATCTATTAAATAAATTAGTGTACAATAAATCATCTAAAATCTATCTGAAATATACTTTTATCAAATATTTAAAAATGTTTAAAATCATTTTTACAATAAGCAGTAAAAATTTTCAAGAAAGCTTAGTAAAACCTATCAAATTTTCAGTTAGCTGAAGAGGATGGCTAAGAAAGTTTTGAAACTTTAACTCTCTTAAAAAAGAAACTGACTTAGAGAGAGAAAACTCAAATAATGATTTTCCGTGTAGTATCAACAAACTGCCTGAAGATACTTTAGCCTCCAACTGATTTGAGTGATGATGAAATGAAATTGAAGTTGGAAAAGAATAAAAAAGCATACTAATGAATTTTTTGTTTGAAAAAAAAAATCATGAAAAACATTATATGGAATACCTCGATATGAAAAATGTAATTATTATAGACAAAGCTTGAAAATTCTGAGCAATGTTTAAATTTACTTTGGACTAATAGAAAGATAAAATATATTTGTTGTCAAAGTATGTTATATGAATTTTAAATGTTTTTAGTCAGAATGCATCTTACTCAAAAACATTCGAATGTTTCTTGGTTCTTCAATTTATTTTGATTACTTTAAACTCTCATATAGACAATGTACTAAAAAGCAAGATTGTCTGAGTACCTGGATGTCGAAGCCATGAAGAGAAACACAATTGATCAGTCTGCTTTTCATGCATTCTGCTGCTAATTCAAAAACAAATGATGAAAAATTCTCCAAAATACGTCATCTTTTCGAGCACAAAATGAAATATCATAAAGTTGCAGCAATGATGGAATGATGGTGCCATATTGAGATGAAAAACAAAAAATTTACCAAGATAGTCAAGAAAGTTAGATTACAAGCTTCGGGTTGATGTTTGCGGGAAAAATTTCATGTTAAACCGTATTGTGAAAGCCACATCGGAATTCCTCATAGAGGTTCTGGTCATGGTGCCAATATAATGCAGCATGTGGTGCTTGATAACTTCTTCAATATCTATGTTTATAAGAGAACTATCCGAGTGGAAAGTTCTTGCAACAGGAACTTTGGGAAAATATAAAAAATAAAACGCCTCTCTGTTATCTAAATCACCTATTATTAAAAAAAACGAGAGTAGATACAGAATGTTTTTAGCCAAAACATCTCTAAGGACAAGTAGATAGAAAATCTGTCATGATTACTTCCAACCCCTACAATAGCACTTCCAAACGTTTGTACCATGATGGAACAAAATTAGTAAAGAATTTATCAATATTTAAACGCCTAAATCTATAGCCATTTTAAGAAACACGGAAAATTTTGATCTTATCAGCAGAAATGTTTTTTGTATAGTTTCAAATCCAAAAATTGCTAGTGATTAATCTTTTCATGGTGTGTTAGTGCACAAGTTGTCTGTGCTTGGACATTATATAGAGGAAAAGATCAAAAAAAAGCATTCCTTGAATATATTAACTAATTGGCTCACAGCTTGTAGAGTAACAAGCTGATCAAGAAGCCGATCATTTGAAATGATTATAAGAAGTAGACATTTCTACATAGTATTTTTGAGTGATAGAAAATTTCAAATATTTTTTCAAATGATTTATTTCGTCTAAAAAAATCTTTTTGCTTAATAAAATGAAAGTAAGTTCTGTTTTCTATATATTATTGTATCCAACTTTTCAAAGATGTGTCGAAAGCTGAAATTGGATGCTAGTAATTTCATAATTTTTGGTGCTTGGTAGAATAAAGAAAAAAGTTTTTCATAAAAATTCAATAAAATTAAACAACGCTTTTTCGAGGAAAAATTCATGTAAGTATCGTCAAATTATGTGAATCAGTATGAAATGTTGTGAGTTAAATTTTTGGAATTTATTTTAATAAATACCTACATATTGTGGATAAAAACAGAAAATTTATTTGCGAAAAGGTTTTCGGCATTGATGGGTTAATGACGGCAGTGAAAACTTGCCAAATGTGGCGACGATAGATTCGATAATTTCGTGCTGATGTTAAATCGAATGAGAGTTTATAAAGAACTCTCAAAGAAAATGCTTTTTTCTAATAAATTAAGCTATAAGTAGTATCAATAATTTAGACTGGCTGCTGTCAACCTCAGTTACATGGACACGTACGGCAATATAATATGGTTAATTTGCTTCTGAAAAGAGTTTTTTGAATGAATATAAGAATTAAATTGAAATTAATGATTTTTCACAATTTTTTGAAATGTATTAGTATTTTATTTTAAATTGTATAACTTTATTTAAAAACTAGATTTCAAAAAACAGGCGATTATTTTACAAACTTCGTGTTAGATTGTTGAAAAATTGATTAATCACTTTTGAGACAAATCAAATTATGCCTCATATGAAGAAAATCCATATAATTTTATAACCACGATTTTCAAAATTATCTAAGTATTTATATTTCTCAACATTTTTGCAATATAGTTGTGAACTTTCAAGTTAAAAACATTATTAAAGATAAAACTATAAAAACTAGTTTTCGAAATTTTATTTTAATTATACACCAATTCCCTTTTGTTGCAATCAATTTTCAAAATTGGACTGTCTGCAAAGAACTTTGCAAACATTATCAGATTCGTCACAAAGATGATAAGCTAGAATGCAGTTTATTAATCATTTTCATGATTGTCTATTTTTCTTTATTGCAATAAAGTATTTTGAAAGCCTTTAGAACTTTGAATCAATCAATCAATCAAATCCTTTTTATAGCCCGTTTTCCTTTACCAAGGGTTGGGCTATTGAATCGACAAGAAACTAAAAATTCATAAAAAATATATTTTGAATTATAGAATATTTTAGATTTAGTTTGTCCCAGTACAAACCTCAATTATCTCTTTATTAACCTACCTTGATAATTGGGTTCTGGTAGCTGCTCCCTCATTACCAAGTGCATGACTGTGGTGGACCCCGGTTGTAACTGTAAAGCTGTTGAATCAATGTGGGATTGTTTAATGTTGACAATAAACCATTGGAGCTAAAAAGATTTTTATTTCATTCAATACATCATCCTTTTATGCTGTAATTTTTTAAAAACAGCTATATATTTCACCTCTATTCAAGTAGGTATATAGAGAAGTAAACATATTGACTTGATTATAACTAAAACTGATTGAAGAACTTAAAAATTTTTATACAACCTTATGGCTTAGTTGATTTAACTGACAAATTGTTATACTATATTCATAAACTATATTATATCATTATATTATGAGATTCATTATGTGAAAAATAGCCATTATGAACCTTTCTAGCATGGAAACAGATTTAAAACAATGATAATAAGCTATACAAATATAATAATTACTAAACAAAGTTGCAATAAGTGGTTGATACATAGTGACAATGGTATATATTGAATAGAAAAGCACCTGAGAGGGTGACATTGCCGTGGAGGAACCTGCCCTGGTAAATGAGGCGCAGAATGTTCGTGTTCGGTCTCACCTCCTCTGCCCACTCTGTCAACACATTAATGTTCACCAATGAGCAATGTATGCCTATGTAACTATAATTTTTATAATTGAAAGTGCTATATGATATGATAAATACACTTTAACTTTGTTGGAAACTTATAAAAAAATTCTTTTATGAAAAAAATTTATGATTTTTCTACAAATATTATTTTTACCCAAACCATATAAAAGTAAAATGTAAATAATCATATACTAAAATCAATTGGTTCAGCTAGCTCAAAAAGACACACCTTATGACTTAAAGGCTCTAAACTCATTCCAATCTTATGTCAAACAAACATTTATAAGCCCACAATTAGCGATGTTTTCTCAACTTTCAGCAGCAACAACCCAACTACTTTATACCCTGATTGTCCCTACGATACCACATAAAAAAAATATGAAAATGGTAATAAAGTTAAAAATTTCAACATCATCACTAAAGTTTAAATAAAAGCAACAATTTAGATAATTATATAATGTTCTCTAACTAACCAGAGGGCCATTGCTCATATACAGTTTGTGTGATGGTGGCTACTGAGTCGGTGATGTAAAAAAGGAATTCACTTGTTTTTCCAGATACAAGAATCAAGCGGAGATTGATCTGCAATAGAATATCATATTGATTTGAATTGATATTTAAATAGTTTAAAAAAACAAAAAAAAACATTAATTATAAGAAAAAGTTTTAATTCATCATAAAATCAACCTATTTGAAATATATATGTATAAAACAATGATTAAAATTATTAAGTTTTGACCAAATCATAAATATGATGTAATGAATATGTCAAGAAGCATGGAACATATTTTGTAACCTGGTCTGGTGGTATTTGCCTGCTCCCCATTTAAGACCTGTCAACAGTTTCTTTATATTATAGCTTGCTAATATGCTTGAATTTATTGCATTATTTAAACTTTATGATCACTTTTATATTTGAAAATTATTTTCCTTGAAATTTAAAGATGCATAAAATAAAAAATATTTGAATAAGTATGAAATAAAATATTCAGTGTTTTCGACAAATCATTTGATGAAACATGGATAAATGTTATTTATAATAACAAAAAACAATTCAACTTTTCAAAAATAATGAATAGTGTGTATTCTTAGTTCATGTAAAATAATGGAACTTAATTCTATAAATTTTAATTATGGAATTGCCATATCAACTTGTTTAGTTGAACTTTTATGAAAATTAGCTGAACACAATGAAAACGCGTATTAAAACATCGAAAAATTAACGATGAAACACACTAAAATGTCTTGACAAATTTCCGATTACAATCTTTCATTTAAAACTAGTTCAATGGAATCATAGATAGAGAAGTAAAATATTCGTGTACCTCGTAGAAATATTCTCAAAAAGTAGTTGTTTTAAAGGTGTTGGTCTGTTGCTGAAAGAGAATAACATTTACACAAGCTGGAATTGAAACTCGGATACTTTTTGGGAAATTCGTTTGATCATCATTATCGGATTTCCATTTATTGACTAATTATAAACATTAATTCATTTTTCCTTGTATCAAGCGATTGAATGGCTTTGGAGTCACTATTAGCACGGAGAATGTTATTTAATTAATAGGTTATAAATTAAATCAGATTTAAACAAAAAGAATCGTCAAACAATTTATCAACAGAAAAGAACGAGTCCGTATCATAGACAAATAGTTTTACTAATGCTAAAAATAGTTCGAAAGTGATTTAACTAGAAATCCAACTTGAAATTTACATTAGTTTTTTTAAAATTCAAAATATCAAAATTTTTAAAATTGAAAATATGTAATATTCAATCTCCAAATTATTTAAATTATTCCTAAACTTTAAACTAAGTGTGTTAACTTTTAGTAAGTATGGCCTATGCCTTCCACTCCGGCGATTCTGATCTAAAATGTGCCGATTTTTCTTTATTCCAGGTTTATTTTGGCATTTTTTTTAGCATTAAATGAATTTTATATTGTATTATTATAAATTTTTATTAATTTGAAAGTATTTTTTTCAGGAAACTCTTAATAAACTAAGAAAAGTTGATGACCGTGTCATACATGCTTTGAATTGTTCGATTCCTACTGAATCATTTACTGGAAAAAATGAACCTTCATTAGCATGTAAACGTCTTTTTGAAGAGGTTAGTTTCGTAAAGTTATTTAAAAAGATGATGTTACAATGAAAATAACATTTTAGCTTCAAGACGTGCACAAAAGAAGAGATACCTTGATTAAAAATTGTGTGAAAGAATTATCACATACTCTCAAAACAACTATTGAAAATCAAAGTGATACATATTTTTAATTTTTAAAAATTATCATAAAATTTAGTTAGATAATTGACTCATTAATTTGTGATCATTTAACATTTTGTTGAAATTTTTGCAAATGTTCTTTAAATACCTTTTTATAGATACCTCATCAGAAGAAAGTCCTTCAGAGCAAAGACAAAAATTGATTTTACTCAAAAATCAACAAAGAAAAGTATATTTTTAAAAATTAATATTCTTTGGTTTTTCATCTTAAACCAGGGTAGTTATTTCAATATAATAATCATTTTTTTCTAAAGAAAAATTTTTTTTTCAATTCTTCCCTGTCATTTTGTTTATGTCTTGGTTTCAGCATAAAGTGAAAATATAATATCTTTGTGTTATATTCTCCTTTTTTTTTGTTTCAAGGTCATCTATTTCAAGTTTTTAACATCAATGTAGTTTTTTTTAATGTCTATCCAAACAGTATTTTTGTTCAGCCATTTTTTTTTGCTGCCTTACTAAGTTAACAAACACAATATATTCTATAATTTGCACATATTTCTTTTATTGTGTAGAATATAAATCTTATACAATAACATATCTAGCACAATCCCATTTTCAATGAATATCTTCAGTTATTTTTCTGAATTTTGTATATTTTTTCACTTTTGAAACCAATGATCAAATTAGTCTATTATTCTTAAAAAAGAAATTTTTGAACACTAATAATTTTTATAATAAAAACTATTAATGTTCAACAATTTTTTTTTTTGACTCAAAAGAATTCTTATTTTTAATTTAATAATTAATTAAAATAGTTGAGACAAATGCAACAAGAAATCAACGTTGAAGAGATCATTAAGGATAGGAGTCTGAAGGTGGTTTTATGATATATTTTAAACCTAATATTTACCTATTTATTTTCAGTGGTTTTTTGACCTAATGTGCTCTATCAAATTTCATTTGTTTGCAGGCCTACTTTGAGAGATGCAAGTCTTTATACAGTCCAGTAATACCAACATCTTCATGATGATTAGTAATAGGAATTTTAATAATAAATTACCGGGGTTTTTTCTCATGCCTTTAGATATTGTGAACTTTTTATTTATACTTGACCATTGTAATATTATATTTTGTTACAATAATCATTAATCACAATATAACAATTTTTTACAATATAAAACTTTAAGTTAATTGATATCCAAAATACTTCCATTACACTATAATGTGTGCTCAGCTGGCTAGAGCATTTAATGAGACTGCCATAGCAAACTCCAGCTAATAAAAGGCTACAAAAAGCTTTAAGATCTGAGAAAGACCCACCCTCTCATGGTGGCAAACGATATAGAAAGACATATTTCCTCACATAGAAGTCGACTGGAATGAACCATTACAAGTACTCCATAAACTGGAAGAGATAAAAAGAAGTGGAGAAAAATCTTAAATAACGTGACGTCTATAAACAGGATAACACGACTATATATAAATATATAAATATATATATATATATATATCGTCGGCATATTTTGGTTCGATGAGGAAATTTTGTCTATTGTTGTTATTATTTGTTTGTTTTTGGTTATTGAGACATGATGATAAGTAGAAGATGAAAAGAATTGTACTTAAGCAATCTCCTTGGGTGATGCCAGTGGTTGTTTGTATTTTTTCACTAAGATGATTATTGATTTTGATTTGCAGTAAAGTTTCGAGGATCAGGATGCTCATAAAATGCATTTCGTCACATCCCAGTAGTTGTTCATGAGCATTTTCCTGTTTACTGAATCGAAAGCTTTGGAAATGTCGAGCATGAGAGTGTATATTTTGTAAATGCTCGATTTAATAGCCTTCTCTGCTAGTTGTTTGATCGCAAACACGTTTTCAGTGGTGCTACGGCATGGTTGGTATGCTGCTTGATCTGGTGGTATAGGGCTTTTCAATTTTGACCAACATCCTTTGATGAGGCAAATGGCAAGTATTTTCCTGATTACAGATAGTAATACAAAGGCCGTAGATTTTCTGGAGGACCTCTTTTCTTGCCTGGTTTTTGTAGTGGAGTTAGAATCCCAGTTTTTATTTGTGATGGATGTTCTCCTGTTATGCCATTTGGTTGAAAATTTCTGTTAGCTGTTCATGTGTGTCGTTCGCTGCGTATTTAATTAGCTCATTATTGACATTGTCAATGCCTGCACTTTTCCCATTTTTTAATACCTTTGCAGCTTCATTTATTTCTTTTTTGGTGAAAGGTGTGGACATGGGGCATGGATTGTATTATGTTTTTCCATCAGTTTTGTTTTCTGGAGCTAGAATTTTGTTAAAGTACTTTTTTATTATTTTTGATTGATCTTTAGTTGAACTAACAATGTTTTCATTTTCATCATGGATGATTAAGGGTGTATTTTTTAAGTTTATGTAGTTGTATCATGGCATAGTAATATTTTATAGTTATTTTTGTGTTTTTCTATTTCCTCCTGGTGTGATTCAATTTTTTTTTGTTTTTCAGTTTCTAGTATATTGTAAATTTTTCTTATTGTTCGTCTTAATTTAGTTTTGTTTGTTTTTATGTTGGGATTTTGGCATGATTCTATGTCTGTTGTGAGTTTTTGCTGTTTATTGATAGACTTATGACTTCTGGCTTCTGACTTATTGTTCTTGCTTAGATTGCCAAGTATTTCAGTTCCAGCTTGTTTGCAGATCTCAATTAGGTTATTCCATTTTTCTTGTGTTGTTTTAAAGTTGGTTGGTTGTTTTTGGTGAAGTTCTTTAGTTTTCTGTTTGTATTGTTTCTGGAATTTCATTTAACTAAGTTTGTTTATATTGATGTTGTGGTTTGGCTCTTGTTTTTTGAGTTTGGTTCATCTAACTGTTGATGGGGCTCTTACAAATTACAAGAATATTCTCCAAGTTTTTCTAGGTTGTCATCAGTTTCAGGAATGTGATGTTCACTCATTTCTAAGATTTCTAGTTTGTAGCTTACGGCATCGTTAATGAAAGCACTTTTCGTGTGTTTGTCTTGGCATCCTCTCACATTCAATTGCCCAAAGTTTAAATGCAGTTTTATT
>OZ038320.1:13562982-13586255 GCA_964035795.1 Pterobdella sp. o SKG-2022
ATTAAACAAAATAAAAACAGAAATTAATTCTTCAAAAAGTTAATTCTAAATGATATTAAACTCAACAGTTTCACTCGCAAAAACTTTTACAATTCACAAACAACCAAGATGGTAACCCATCGCCAGAAATAGCGATGGGTTTCTGCAGCCACCTGAGCGACAGAGCAGCCCTTTCTAGGACAACACTGTTTCTCCCATAGTTTGGGGAAGAGGCTAGAAAATGTGTTACAAACATTGCCTGCTTCACCCTATTCTGGCCAACTAGCCGTGGCTGGCGGGATCTCACCAAAAGCGGTAAAAAACATTTAAGAACAACAAAGGTGATTCCCTTCACCTCAAGCGCATGGAACGTGCGCACCATGATAAATTGTGCTGAGACCGACAAGCCTGAAGAAAGGTCAGCACTGATTGCAAGAGAGTTGGCAAGGTACAGGGTACAAATCGTCGCCTTTAGTGAGACGCGGCTTGCCGATGAAGGTCAATTGTCTGAAGTACATGCTGGCTACACTTTTTCTGGATTGGACGTAAATAAGATGAACGTCGTGAGGCAGGAGTTGGATTCACCACCAAACCCAATCTGGTCAACAAGCTAGTTTCGCCACCCAGAGGTATTAATGATTGTCTCATGACCGTCAGACTGCCACTGCCCAAAAAGCGGTACGCCACTTTGATCAGCGCTTACGCTCCCACCAAGACTAACCCTGATAGGGTAAAGAAAAGTTTTACCAAGACCTGCAAGCAACAATTGCTTTGGTTCCTAAAGCAGACAAACTCGTCATTCTTGGTGATTTCAACGCTAGGGTCGGCATTAAATACACATCATGGGCAGAAGTTTTGGGAAAAAATGGAGTAGGCAAATGCAACAACAATGGCGCACTGCTACTGGAATCTTGTGCTGCTCATGAGCTACTAATCACCAACACTGTCTTTCGCTTACCCAACCTTAACAAAACGACTTGGATGCATCTTCGTTCCAAGCACTGGCACATGCTGGACTACGTCATCATCTGGCAAAGAAACAAAAAAGACGTCAGAGTCACAAACAAAATCCATGTGTGGGGCAGAGTGTTGGACAGACCATCGCCTGTTGATTTCGAAGCTGAACATCAGATTCAGCCCAAAGACGACTGCAAGAAAAAAAGACCCCAAAAGGCCTGGATGTGGAAAAGCTTAATAGTGATCACATCAAACAGGCTTTGACTGAGAAGCTTGTCAGCAAGCTGCAGCATCAGAACTTCGACACACAAGATGCTGAGTCTGTCTGAGTGAAATTCAGAGATATCGTCTATTCTGCAGTCTTAGAAGTGCTGGGTACCACTAAACGAAAGCACACACAATGGTTCAATGAAAAAAATGAACGCATTCAGTCTTTGTAGGATGAGAAACATCGTATCCACAGAGCTCACATCAATGACCCGTCATCTACAGTGAAGAAAGTTGCTTTCTGCAACATCAGGAGGAATATACAGCTAGAGTTGCATCGAATGCAGGATAAATGGCTCAGCGAGAAAGCCGATGAAATTCAATGTTTTGCTAATCGCAATGACTTGAGAAACTTTTACAATGCACTGAAAACTGTCTACGGACCAACTTCATCTGGGTCGTCTTCCCTTTTTAGCGCAGATGGAAACGTACTGATCACAGACAAGGAAAAAGTTCTTGAACGCTGGGCAGAACACTTCAATTGTGTTCTCAACCGTCTTTCCACCATAAACGAGGAAGTGATCGCAAGACTGCTCTGAGTCCCAATCAAGCACTCTTTTGCCGACGTTCCTATTGAAGCAAAAGTAGAAAAACAGTGAAACGGTTGTCAAGGTGCTGACTCCATCCCTGCGGAAATCTACGCCTTAGGTGGCCCAATCATGTTCAGGAAGCTATGTGAGCTTTTCGAGTCTATGTGGAAACAAGAGCTTATTCCCACAAGAACTGAAAGATGCTTCTATAGTCCACCTATACAAGCGCAAAGGACATCGTCAGACATGCGACAACCATCGTGGTATTTCGCTACTCTCTATCGCTGGAAAGATCTTAGCTAGAGTTATGCTGAACCGTTTGATTGACCACCTGGAAGAAGGTTTATTGCCTAAAAGTCAGTGCGGGTTCAGACCAGGGCGTGGCACAGCGGACATGATCTTTGCAGCACGTCAACTCCAAGAAAAGTGTCAATAACAGAACGTCGGTCTTTACACAACTTTTGTGGACCTGACGAAGGCTTTCGATACTGTCTGCAGAAAAGGACTCTGGGAGATCATGGCCAAGTTCGGCTGTCCAGCTAAGTTTATTACTATGGTCAAACAGTTTCATGACGGCATGCAAGCCAGAGTGCAAGATGATGGGTGTACTCAGAGCCGTTTCCAGTCACAAGTGGCGTAAAACAAGGCTGCGTTTTTGCTCCAACTCTTTTTAGTATGATGTTTTCAGTTATGCTAACTGACGCTTTTCGCCTTGGTGACCTTGGAGTCAACTTCAAATTCCGAACTGATAGAAACTGTTCAACTTACGTAGACTTCAGGAAAAAACCAAAGTTCAAAAAGACATTGCCCGCGACTTTCTCTTAGCTGACGACTGCACATTAAATGCTGGCACACAGTCAATTATGCAGGAAAGCTTAAACCGGGTTGCCAAAGCTTGTGACAACTTTGGCTTAACAATAAGAATCAAGAAAACTGAAGTGATGTACCAGCCGGCTTTTAAAGCTCTCTACACAGAGTCAGTTATTGTAGTCAACGGCGAAAAGCTTACAGTGGAAGAAAAGTTCATATACCTCGACAGCACACTGTCACATTTTGTCAGTATCGATAAAGAGGTTTTCTACAGAATCGCAAGAGCCAGCTCAGCCTTCGGCACACTAAGAAAGAAAGTGTGGAAAAGAAAAGAGATTAGCCTTTTGACCAAGCTGAAAGTGTACATTGCAATCATTCTTCCTATATTACTATACGCATGCGAAACATGGACTGTGTATAGTCATCACGCCAGACAGCTGAACTCTTTCCACAGGCGATGCCTTCGGAAATTGCTTCGCATTCGTTGGAAGGACAAAGTGCCCGACACAGAAGTACTCCAAATAGCTAACATGTAGAGTATTCATGCGTTTCTCAAGCGCTTTCAGCTCAAGTGGGCAAGGCACGTACTCAGAATGCCCGACGAACGACTGCCAAAGCGATTGCCTTTCGGTGAGCTGGTTGAAGGCAAGCGCTCTCTTGGAGGTCAGAAGAAGCGATATAAGGACACATGAAGGCTTCTCTAAAACATTGCGACATTGATTTTGACATCTGGGAAGAAATAGCTCGAGACCGGATTTTTTGGCGCAGCATTGTTTCCACTGGTGTGTCGAGCTTTGAAAGGAGGCGTGTGGAAGAGCAAGAGCAGAAACGCCAGCGTCGCAAAATAAGAGTGAGTACTGCCTCTTCTACTTCAGCGTATCCTTGTTCACACTGCTCAAAGCAATTTAGTTCGAAGATTGGTCTGACCAGCCATCTTCGCACTCACAGATCCGAGGAATAGAAGTTGTAGTCGTCTTCACCCGCAAAGGACGCAGCATCATCATTGATCAAATAGTTTTTGTTAACAGGCTAGTTTAGTTAATTTAAAATAAAAATTACTAGATAATCTCAAAGCTATAAAATCGTCAGAATTATTAAAACACTTATTAAAAAAAAGGCAGTTGCTTCACTGTTCTTTTAACCTGTAGTTTCTATTCTTTTATAAATAAAAGAATCTGTATGCCAAAAAAAATTAATATTGTTATTATTATTATTCTGGGCTCTCACGCCTAAGCCGGTTATGAGTTTGATACCGAGCTATTTTTAAAAGACTAGAGTGACCAAAATCAAATTTTCTCGACTCCTTTTCAGCGCATTTCTCATAATAAACCCACTATCAAGTAATGCTGATTTGCCAATAAATTTAAGATATAGGTTTTTTGATTACTTTTTAAATCTTTGCAACTACTTTTTACAATGTTTGCAATCACTTTTTAAATATTTTCAAAAAATTTTTTTTAAAATTTATGAAAAAACTCAATTATCTAAAGTTACCGGGTTCGATCCCGCGTTGGCCGACAATTAGCACCTGTTCCACAGTGTGTTTTCGCTCCATTAAATTTTTAGCAAGCGATTTGATCTATAAGAAAAAGGACGGAACTTTTATTGACACCTACTGCAACATCGAACGAGTTTCTATACCCAATAACCACGGTTGTATTTCTTATTTCATTATCCATTAACTGTATAGTTCGCACAAAACATTCATCTTTTTAAACTTTTGCATGCTTTGCCAACTTTTCGACCTACTAGTCGGTTTTACGACATGAATAAAAGTAAAACTTCACCTCCCACTGACTAGATGTTTTTCCAGTAACTGCCATTAAAACCCATTAAGTCAAGTGTTTCAAATGATAGCAAGGAAAGCTATTAATCATTTCACAAGCGGACTGAGTTTTTCAATTCTCTCATACTAGGAAGAGACCTTAACATATATTTTGAAATGAAATTTTTGTTTTTCCAGTCTTTTCTGTTTTGGGCCAGATTTTTCGTTTCTTTCAAACTCGTGTCGTGAGTCCTTTTTTATCCAAATTGTATTTAATGACGGTTGCCATATTTGTTCGTGGACGTCTTTTTTTCCTTTCTCCATACAAGGCATTTGCAAGTTCTGACGACATTGGTAGATTTGGTTGCCTAAGAATGGGACCAAGATAACTCCATCTTCTCTTTCCAATTATTTTTTTTATATCTTCAAGATCGCTTTGTTTCACTAGTTCATTATTCGTCATCCTGTTTGGGAAAAAAACCCGAAATACCTTCCTTAAGCACTTTCTCTCGAACGCCTCTATCTTTTAGAAATCTTCCTCTTCTGGAGTCCAAGTTGAGCAGTTATATAAAAGTATAGGTCTGGTGTAGGTGATATATATTCTAACTCTGTTTTTTAATTTAATTTTTTGTAGTGTTAGATATCTATGATTTTTTATTGCTATTGTGTTTGCTTTCCTTATTTTTATCAGCAACGCAATACTTTTATTTAAACTTTATCTAAATATTTGTATGTATTAAGACTGTTTGTTTAAAAAAATAGGTTTTATAATTTTGATTCAATTCTATTCATCTCATAATGATAATATCCCAAAATCTGTAACTTTTTAAAGATGGAATATCAAGACACAATGCGTAAATAATTGTGCTTTCAAAGTTTCTAATTAAAAATTATTAGAAACATTGAAAAGCTGGGTGGTATAAGGAGGCTCATTGCATCATCTCAAACCCAATTAAGTAGTAATTATTCATTTGCAATACCAAGAAAAGCTTTTGGTTAGGCCTCGACTAGCTCTGCAAAATAATTGTGAATAATTGCATAATTAATTTCAAAAGTTAATTCAAAGGATAATAATCTTCTTTAGCCAAAGTAAATATTGAAAATTGAACACTAAAAGGCATAGCGTAGCATCAAAAATTTTTATATAGTGGTCATATTTCAGAATGTGAAGTATGTTTGTCAAATTCAAGTTTCTTTTTGTCATAAAAGCTATCGACTTTAAACTGCACCAGGAATTAGCACCTATGGTTAAAGGCTGCTTTTCTGTTATAGCCTGAATAACAGTAGACTGCGGTAGCAGATATCAACAAACTGATATTCTGGTATCGTTAAAATTTTTCTTAGCGGATGATCCCAGTGGACACCAGCATCAAAAACTGCTTAATACGATAGATCTTAAATTTGATCTAAGTATTAAATACTTTAGAGTATAATAACATAATCCACCATGCGCCTTTTACGCTTCAAAATCGTTCTCTCACGTACTTATTGATTTCAGGTTCATAGAAAAAGCGGAAAATAAGTTAAACCAAAAAAGTAAAAACCAGTAGGTTTAAAGATTAGAGCAACAAAAATTTAGTATAAAAATTTGATTAAGAAACAATGAAGAGCTGAGAGAGAAAGGAGGATCAGAGGCTGCCATGGTTATGAGGTTTTAAACACATTTTAATGTGAATATATTTTCAGAACACTAGTAAGTTTATTAAGATACGAAGCTTTTCGTTAACAACATAACATTTTCAAGTATAAGAAACCGTTTTATTGATATTACTATGGCAACAGATAAAAGTTAATTCTAAACCTCTTAATTATTGCAAAAAAATTTAATGTATTTTCAGTGATTTATTGTTTGAAACTTTCAATATGATATCTTCAAAATTTATTTGTTGAAAAAAAGGTTATAATTTTCGATAAGTTCAAATTTATCAAAAAATGTTAGTGAAAAAGTTTATTTTGTAAGCAAAACTTGTTACACAGTAAACATTTGCGCCAACGTTTTATGATAAGAATGAACTTATCTAAAAATTATAGCTTTAGCTCTGAATAAATGTATGGGAAAATCTTGCATTTATGGGGTTTTAATCATTTGGTTATAATGGAAAATCAGTAAAAAAATTATTATTCAAAGTTGCGTTGGTAATTTTGCAAAAACTCTAAAAAAAGATTTAAAATGTTTATAATAATGATTTTTGGCGTTTGGAAACTTAAGTTGCATTGAACAGTTTTATTAAACCTTTTTTATTATTTCATCATTATTTATTTCTAATTTCTGATTTTTTTTTAAATTTAAACACACCAAAAAAAACTCTGAAAATGAAAAAAATGCTTTGTTTCTAACTTCACGAAAATAAAAAAGTCGATAGTATACTGTCTCATCATTATTTAAAGTTTTTTAAAAATGACTGAATCTCAACCTATCTCCGAACTGTCTTTAGGTAATCAAAAGAAAGTACTTTTTTTTCAATGTACTTTATCTAGACAATGTAAATATATCATTAATAAGCCATGCGTTTCTCAACATGTATTAAGATTTTATCATATCTTTATTTCCTGAATTACAAATATATATATATAGAAGATTATTTCATGAATCCTCAATCTATTAATCAAAATTTACTGATTCAGTTCTCTAAGATCATAAAAAAATGTCTGAATTCGAGCTTCTAGTTGATTTTTCATTAGGTAGTAATAGAAATGACATTATTTTAAAATAAAAACTTAGTGCTCCACAATACAATATCATTTATATTTTATTTGTTTTAACAAAATTATTAACATAGTTACTAATCTTTAGGGGAATTCTACAGTAGTGAGCAGCATGGGTGTGATGAAAGTGGAGATGGCTCAGAAACCAAACCTTTTAAAACTGTTTTGAAGGTTTTGAAAATAGTTTGATTAGAGGCAATAATTTTGAACATTTTTTAAAAATTATCATGCCATTTTTCATGTTTATTAACTATGTATTATTATCAGTTAATGCACAGTTATGCCAAAGGAGAATTTTGCGAGATCTTTCCTCAAATATATGTTGATTCTAAAGAAGAAGGCAAGGTAATGACATTTTATAAGTTCTTTGGATAGTTTTATGTTTAAAATTGTATTTTTATCCAACATAATAATAAAAATATAATGTTAATGTTTTTTGCTAATATTCATAACAGAAATGGGATCCAATAGCCAAAGCACAGTTGAAAAAAGTTAAAAAACTGTTTACAGCCCAAATTAGAAAAGAAAAAGAAAAAGCAGTTTCTAAAACTCCATCTATTCCTACTGATGTTCTCGAAGAGGCTAAAAAGATTAAGATTGAGGAAGACACATCATTACCAAAAGCTAAGCTGGTATAGTTAATTTATGTTACAAAAATTTGAACATATTCTCATATGAAATTGCTCAAAATTTTTTATTTGAAATTTTATCTTTATTTTTTTTTGTTTATTATCACAAATTTAATTAAAAATAATAGATTCATAAAATCAACTCAGTTTTCTAAATTTCATTTATATAAGTTTTTTAATGGTTGCTTTTGTTTTGACCAACAAATCTTTCTTTCATATGATCTTATTTTCCTGTTTTGTTTATTTAGTTACACTTGCATAATCCTTGTTAAAATTGTCATATCTATGAAAACTTACATCACATTAAATTGCATTTAAAGTTCATAATACTCAGCGGTCTAAAAACTTTTTAAGTCAATGCCACTATAATCATACTCGTAATTGATTTGATTTTTAATATTTGATTAAGTAACTCAACTTTATCTTAGTTATAATTCACGAAACTAATGTTTCAATGAAACTGGAAAAAATTTTAAGATAATATATTTCATGAAAGGTATTTTCAATTTATGTCAAGAGACTGCTGGATTCAATTTTATAACTAATTAATCATTTTCAAGAAATTAGGGAATTTGAATAATGGTTGTAGATAAAGATCAAGGACTGTGAGGAACACAGAGGGTCGAGGGTGCATCTGAAGGGGTGGGCACATCGGGTGAGAAAACAGGGTCAGTCTATTCTGAATGCTCTATATATTTTAGACTCAATCAATCAAATCCTTTTTATAGCCCGTTTTCCTTTACCAAGGGTTGGGCTTTTTGAAAGTTCTATCTCAAAGTCAGCCTTTCCATTCAAAGTGATCGAGTGGATTCACACAAACCATGTCTAGCTTTCTTTTATCATTCAATATGAGCTCATTCCAAGTCTTTTTGGGCCTACCAGGCTTTTTGCACGTATCTAAATCCAACTTTCTCACCTGAGAAATCCAATCCACGCTTTGCTCTACATGTCCAAACCACCTCATCCTGCTTGTACGAAGAACTACCTCAACATCCCGAATGATAAGTTTTGAAAGGAGTGAGTGAGAGCAAACGTTATCATTCGTTTTGATGTTGCACCTCCCGCGAATCATGGCAAGGTTATTTCGTCTAAGGCGGTTCAATGTGGAAACTGTTACGGGCCATGTTTCAGCAGCAAATAACATAGCTCTTCTGACGCAGGTTGAATAGACACGGCTTCTGGTCAATAATGATAAATGACGATTAGCAAGGAGTGGAAGAAGTTGGCGAAATTTAGCCCAGGCACACTTACAACGTGTTATTGAAGCAAGCTCACATCCACCACCTGCAGATAACATATCCCCAAGAGAGCAGAACTCTGGGACAATTTCCAGTTTTTCATCACCAATCATCACTTCCTTTACCAATCTCCCATCAACAGGCCGTGCTGTACCAAGGCAACGAGCGCATTGGAAGTTAAGATCCGAAGTTAGAGGGCCTTTTATGCCTCTGCATTGTGTACCCATTGCCTGCAGCCTCCACACTGAATAGCATTTTTACCCACACCTGCTTGGCATACACCACAAGGATACTTCCCAGATTTTCTCAACACATCAAATTAAAACACTCAACACTCAAATTAAAAAATTTATGTTTGTTTTTAATGCTTCATTACGAGTAAGGTTAATGAAAAAAATTATAATATTAGTTTTTTTTTCATAAAGCAAAGGAGGAAATTCTATTTGTACAAAGGGATAATTGATTTTAAACAAAAACTATTTGTTTCTTAATAATATTGATCCCAAAAGTAGCTTATTTCTCAAATGAATATATTGTACAATTTATAACAATGCTGGTATGTTGGCAGGTAAGAATCTGATGTTCGTTGTTTTGAGAGATGGCTCAGGATTCCTCCAATGTGTCATGAACAATAAGTAAGATAATTTATATTCAATTAATGAAGGAAACAAACAAAATATTTATCAACTCATTTCTCAAAGTTTTTTATAAGACAAACTTTCATTATCAAGTGAGTGTGTTTGTTTCCCTCATTATTTGATTCAGACTGTCCTACCTCATCCTATTCAATTACTAATTAATAAAACAATATGAATGTTTATTAAGAACCTTCACATTATCTACTAATAGCTTCTAGTTTGAAATATGAACTAGACATCAATTTTAAATTTGCACAAAATTTAAATTAATTAAAATTTTGTTTTCACTTCAAAGTAAAAAACACTAGCATATTAGTGTTGTCATGAGCTGATTGCATATTTTTACCTTGATGGACAGGTTGGCACAGGCATATGAGGCACTGGTTTTGACTGTGGAGTCAACCATTGAGGTGTATGGCACCATCAAGCAGGTCCCTCAAGGTAAATATTTCCAAAATTAAACAAAAAAATAATTCATATTGATAAGCCAAATTAGTTGATATTATCATCATCTTCGTTTTACGTCATTATCACATCATTTTTAGTAAAAAATTTTTCAAGTTTAGATAAATGAATCATGTTGATGAACCTGACAGGTCAATCAGCTCCTGGAGGTCATGAGTTGTTGTGTGACTATTGGAAACTCCTCCATGCCGCTCCTGCTGGAGGTAGGTGTCTCATCATAATATGCATTCATATGATCTTAATGATATTTGTTGGATAGCTCTAAGTGACCAAATGTTTAACCAATAGGTGGTGACTTGAATGAGGAATCTCATGTAGACTTCTTGTTTGATAACAGACATCTTATGCTCAGGTTTTTCTTTTTCATAGCTTTTTAGTATCCATTTTTAGTATTCATCAAAATTTTTGAATAAAATTTTCAGCTTATAAATTGAATGATACAATTAACTATTAAATAATGTATTCAATATGAATTAAAATATACTTTTATTATTTTTATAACCAATATTGTATATATGATGATGTAAAGGTGGGAGACACCGTCAAAGATTATGAGACTCTCTGCAGTGGTGAAGAGGTGCTTTAGACAGCACTTTCTTGAGAGGTTTTCTTCTTTGTGATGCATATCCTCATTAATTGATTTAATAACTAACCTATTAACTATGAGTTATAATTACTTTGCCAGAGTTAATTGATATGGTTAAATCAAATCATCTTTTTAATATCACAATTATTTCCTAGTAGATGGGAGTTAATTTGTATTTAACTATTTTTGCTTTAATTTACTCGTCAAATGGTACTTTATCTCTGTTATCTCAATTGTTTATTTCAAACTATATTGGTTTAAAATTAACTTAGCAGTTTTTTTTTATCTACTCCAATAATCAATAAACGCTCTTTTTGAGAATGTTCAAAGATTCTTAAATATCTATCTCAACAGACATGTCGGCACTTCAAGAATTCTCAAATTTTAGTTATCTGTGTAGTAATTAATAAACACTTCAATTTGAGGACGTTTGATGGTGCCGTAATATCTGTTTCAATAAACATAAGTTTATCTGTGCCTTGACAACATTATGAATAAATTTAAAAATTGAAGATATAATTATTAAAGTTTCTGAATTTTTTCAACCCCAATTATTATTCCTAAGTCAGTCAAATTCTAAACAAGGGTTGAAAATTTCTAGTAATTATAATCTTATTGATAGTATCATTAACTGAATAATTTATAATAGGGATTGACTTGCATTTGCAGGGGCTACACAGAAGTATCTCCTCCAGCCTTTGTGAAGGGCCAAGTGGAAGGGGGATCAACCCTCTTTACAGTGCCATACTTCAATGAAGAGGTCTCCATCTTCCATGCTATGTATTTGATACTATACAAACTTAAGTATAGATTCAACTCCACGACTCTGAACAAATATCACTGTCGATATAAAAATTGAATTGAATTTAGAATAGCTCAATTAATTCCTAATGGTAATGACTAGTTCAATGTAAACTTTTTTATGAGATGGATATAACGATTTAATTCAACTTCAATAGTTTAGTTAATTCTCAGTGATAAACTACTTGAATGTTAAACTTTGATATAACAGGTGTGTTTGACACAGTCGAGTCAATTGTACCTTGAGACTTGCCTGCCTTCTCTAGGTGATGTGTACTGCATTGAGTCTTCATTCAGGGCTGAGAGGTCGAGGACCAGAAGACATCTTGCACAGTCAGTTCAATATTCCATTTCAAAAATCTTAGGGTTTAAAATTGATCATTACATTATTTTCATAGAAATTAAAAGTGAGTGGCATGTAGTTTAATAAAAGATGATGTTGATGCAGATACACCCACATTGAGGCAGAATGTGCTTTCATCACCTTCGACGACCTCCTTGACAAACTGGAAGACCTCATCTGTGATGTTTCCCAAAAGGTCTCTTTGATCATTTTATCATTTTTTATACTCATGGATAATCACTATGATAATAAAATAATGTTTGATGTGACAGTAAAATCAATGATTTTGCAGGTGGTAGATCAGGCGAAAGATCTTCTTTTCGACCTCAACCCCACCTTCAAAGCTCCTCAAAAGCCATTCAAGAGAATGGACTACAAAGACGCTATTGAATTCCTCAGGTTCCATTTATTTGCTTTCTCAAAAGTTTTAGATATAATAATAAACTTATATGCGTTGCAAATAGTAATGAAATTAATTTTTTTTCAATTAAAAAAATTTAATTTATTCAACTTTATTGGTATTTCACTTTTTAAATTTTGGTTAACTATCATGAGGAGTTAAAATTTCTACGTTAATTAGTTGAATTGCTTCTTGAAGAGCCTGAGTCGGCAATATTTAAAGGAGGTAGGTGCATAAATATTGCTAACTCATGTTTCTTCAATAAGCACTCCAACTGACTATAATTAATGACTTATTAGTAAAAAATAGTTTAAATGTAAAATTGTATAAACACTAGAAGTATTCAAGTCCATCATTAGATTTCCCAAATGAGAGTTTTGCTTTTACAAGTGTAATGTTCTACAAAAATGATAAAATAAGCCAATTATTTGGAACAAGTTTTATAAACTGCCAGCTTGAGCTAACATCCAACATAAAATTATCAAATTCAAGATCCATCGTTCCCGCTATTAGGCAGTTTGCTTTGCCGTTGTCAACTAGAACCATCTGCTAAGCCAAATGACAACGATACCAGAATATCAGTTTGTTGGTATTTGCCATCGGAGTCTACTGTTATCCAGACTATAACAGAAAAGAGCCTTTAACTATAGGCGCTAATTCCTAGTGCAGTTTAAAATCGATAATTTTTATAAAAAAAAAAAACAAATTTATAACAATCATACTTTTCAAAGATATATGGCTGATTCTTGCCACAATAATTTTAAAAAAGATTCACATGAATAAAAATCAAAATTATTCATGTATTTTATTCCTACTTTGAGATCTTACAAACAACAACAGGGAACATGACATAAAGAAGGACGATGGCACATATTATGAGTTTGGTGAAGACATTCCTGAGGCTCCTGAGAGGTTTGCATGATGTTTGTCCTCTTTTGTGCACCGACCATGTGTTGTATCCACATGTGTCATAGTGCACTTCAAAGTTCATCTTGATGAATCCAATACAAACCATTTCAAACAGGAAGATGACTGATACCATCAACCAGCCCATAATGCTGTGCAGGTTCCCAGCTGGGATCAAGGCCTTTTACATGCAGAAGGTGGCACACTAACACTTTTGTACATTCTGTTTAATAAATTATTTAATTGTATTCTAATAAAATATGACACAAGTGATTTTGACATAGGATCCAAAAGATAGGAGAGTGACAGAGTCAGTGGATGTGTTGATACCAGGTGTGGGTGAGATCATTGGGGGCTCGATGAGGACTTATGACTTTGCTGAACTTCTTGAAGGTTCTTATCACTTATTACATTCATGAGATTTGTAAGGTGGAAACAAAATGAGTATAAGTAATCAACAATTAAAGATATTTATACAGTTTTTCATTAAGATGTTGTGTTTTACTTTTGCTTTAAAAAACTTGAACATCTTTTAAGTATACCAGAAATTGAAATTTCGAAATATTTTGATGAGATCAACTTCTGAAACAGGAATATAATTTTTCAAACTTAAGAACTGACGTCTAAAAGCATATCCACATATTCTTTATTGCGCTTCATATTGACCTGTCTGGAACTTCTGTTTTACTTTGAAAAACCCCCGTTTTTTGACCTCTTTCCATGTGTGTATTGAAACTACTTTGAAAAATCCGCTGTTAATTGGCCTCAGTTTGCAATTTCTTTTTTTTCTCGCTTTGTCAGGACATTGCCAACTTGATAATGCAAATTCACTTACTGAAAAGTTTCCTTCATTATATTTTTTTTCATTCACACAACACGTTAATTAATCATTTATAAATGCTGACCAGGGTACAAGAGGGAAGAAATAGACCCATCTGAGTACAAGTACTATACAGATCAGAGGGTTGGTTATATTTCTTCATAAATTTTTATACACTTTCAACTCATTAAAAATGATCATACCAGTTGTATGGTACCTGCCTTCACGGAGGATATGGCTTGGGATTCGAGAGGTTTTTGACGTGGATGGCTAACAGGTACCACATCAGGGATGTGTGCTTGTATCCCAGGTACATCGGGCGTTGCAACCCTTGAACCATACCAAAGAATTGGAGTACAGCCATTTCATAGACAACTTTCATCATACATGCCTATATTTTAATTTTTACGTTATTTATTAAAATTATCTAGGACTTTATTAGGTTGATTAATTTTAGTTAAGATTACAGAAATTTCATTTGTTCGTCTGTTATACAAATTTGAAGCATAGTGTTCTGGGTCATTTATGTTGAATTTTTTCTTAATTCAGATTTAATCTCCAATGAGCCATCTTGAATTTATTACTTAGTAATCTATTCTTGCAATGAAAATTTGAGACAAAATGGCTTACAGCTTTTTATATTCACCACAAATTTGAAATTTATAAATAAAAGATTTTAAAATTGTATAAAGAGTTCATAATGATTCATGACACAGGCTTGGCTGGAGCCAGTTGGCTCTTTAGTTTTGCTAGCGTATCCCTTTCTTTTTCTCTTTTTACCTCTAACTCTTTGATCATGTTGTCAAATCTTTGCCTGTAAAAATTTCAGTGAATGTATCAGTTCAAGAATTACTTCCATTTGCATGAGAAAAAAGAATAAGAAATATTTTTAAAAAATTTAGCCAATCTCATAAAAATGATAAACTAAAAAACTGTAACAGGGCTACTAACAGTTCACTTTCAATGTATTTCATCCTTTTTGATACATTCTCTACTGATTCCATTGTGTCCTGCTTCAGAAGCATTGGCCCCACCATTTTGTACACTGTGCTGTCACCAGTCAACAGTTTTAATTCCTTGAATGTGCATTTCAATAATTAATGTGTTTTTGTATTGAGCTTTTAAATAGTTTAAAGAATAAAAACTTTGAGAATATCTTCTTTGACTTGTTTGATAGTATTATAGGAAAATTAAACTAATGAATAAATTATACAAATAAAAATTCAATTTTACTAATAAAATAATAAATTTGAAAAACTAATAAATTTCACTTTCAAAATTCCAACTTTAATTATATGAGGCTTTCAATAAATTTATGAAGACATTAAAAAACTATAATTTTTGCCAATTTTATTATAAAATTTTACACTAACATACAAGATAAAGTGAGTAATTGAAAGTTAGTTTTTTTTTTTTAATAAATACATCATGATGTTTTATCTATAAAGCATTAATTTGAGGAATTCATGCATTTTTTAAAATTAAGCTATAATGTTTGATAACTATAGCCTTACCAGTAAATTCAGCTTAATTTCTAATAAATATATTAATTACTCAAATTGATGTTCTATAGCTAATTACTATATATTAAAATACATAATACATCTCAGAAAGTTACATCAAGATGAATCTTACATTGTAGACCATGCTATTTTCAGTTTTTTGTGCTTCAAGCTGCTGCCTTATTTGCACATTTTTGATGTAGTCTTATTGGAGAGAAATAATGATTAAGATTTAGAATAGAATAAAATGTATGAAGTATTACATTTGAATGAGATGTTTATAAATTTATGGAAAGTTTTTATTTTCTTGAAGATAAAAAAATAAAATTTTTTAAATTGATATTTTACAATTAACATAAAAAATAAAAAAGCTAATAAATATGGATTATAATATGAAAAACTTAGAATCATATATACAAGAAAATGATCTTCTAAATAATCAAAAAAATCCTACATTAACCATTTTCATAAAAAAATAATGTACAACAAAAATGAAGAAAAAAAGTCAAAAAATTATTCAGGGTACACACAAAAATTTTTTAAATAATAAGTTACAGATAATGCCATAAGAATAAAAAACATGGTAAAAAATAATCAATTTGCTCAGACAATTCATTTTATATGAAGAATTCGACCTAAAAGTTGAACGAAAAAAATCTTGCATTAATGTTTCATATCAACTCAAAATGGAAACTTAGTAAAGGTGTTAAAAAGTTTAGAATTACTAATACTAGACAAAAACCTCAATTAAAGAACGGAAATAGAGATTATAATATATTTGAAAATTATTTAAAGATAGAAATAAATAAATTAATTGAGAAACTATAAACTAAATAATTTTTGACACTTAGATTCTTAAAGTTGTTACAAAATTTTAATAATTAAAATAAGCTGAAAAAATAACATGAATGTACAAAAAAACATACCGTTTTCTAATTTTTTAAAAACTTCAATTTGGTCTTGAAGTTTTTTTTGTAAAGCTTCATTAGACATTGCAAAACTTTTAACTACGGTTTGAGCGAAATAATAAATTTAAAAAAAACAATTACTTTTAAAACAAAGAGACCTAAAATTTTAAAATTCACATAAAAATTTACAAATATCACTAAAAATTATTAAACTTTTTGTTGCCAAAAATAATTCAAACTATTAAAATCTAACACAAAAAATTTAGAACCAATTACTCGGCCCCTATAGCTTAATGGTTGAGCATTAGACTAATTAGATAAAATTACCGGATTCGATCCCGCGTGGGCCGAAATCAGCAACTGTTCCACAGTGTGTTTTCGCTGCATTAAATTTGTAGCAAGCGCTTTGATCTATAATGAAAAGCGCTTTATAAATACCGCATTACATTACATTTCTTTGTATCTCATCACATGCCATTATTGTTTTGTTGTCAGCATCTTTTCTTTTTTCAAAAGATCACGTATCTCTATGACCTTACGTTTACTTCCCAACCGACTTTTATGGTGAAATTTCTCATAAACTAACCTAAGAAATCAAAGTTATTCAATCTTCTTTTATTTCGTGCGCATTTAACAGGCTTCCTTCCAGGTTCCAGCGTTTTCTGTTTTTAGTCAGTTCAAGTGCTTCGTTGAGCTTGTGAATTTTTATGTTTTTTCTAATGGTTGTTTGGAGACTGGTGCTTGGTCTTCTTTTTTCTTCCCAACATACGCCTCCATGACCCAGTTCTTTTGAATCCAACAATCACCGTCTTGGGTCTACCGACATGTGTTACTAATGAGAAACTTGAAACTTCTTTGAATCTCCTCTTTCCATCTGTTGATCCCAGCGCTTTCCGTGCCTTTAGGCACAGACCCAACGCACGAAACCCTTCTACTCGTGACTGGCTTATCCAAGTTCCAAGCAATGTTTTTCCCATGCTGAACAAGTCCAAGAATGTACGTCTCCCTTTTGGTAGATTCCCTTTCCACTCTCGCATCCATCCAACTAGATGTCTGAATTGTCAGACTTATGGTCATAACATATCTAAGTGCCAAAATCCCAGAGTATGTGAGCACTGTCCTACAACTGCCCTAAAACCTCTCCTTTCTTTTGTGTTCCCTGCTTTAAATCAAAGCGCTCTTGCCATGACCACGCCACAACATCCTCTTTTTGTCGCCTTTATAGACAACAAGTGCGACTCAAGATGGGAAGTACGGCTTGGGAATGACGCTCAGCCTCTCATCCTAAAGTCCACAATGTACCTTTGTCTACTAAATTCGCTCTCCTCAATCCTAGGTCTACTCGTAGTAAATCTTCTATTATACTCGATACTATCCTTTCTCTTAAACTTGACTTCATTGCTTTGACGGAAATTTGGATTTCTGAAAACGCAGACGATGTCACAAAATATGACATTGTGCCTCATGGCTTTCATGTCTTGCACTCACACCAACTCATTGGTAAACGAGGTGGAGGTATTTCTGTGATTTGCAGAAACTCCATTAGATTGGATGCCATTAAATCGTCGTCCCACTTTTCTTTTGAATCATTGACAGCCAAAGTGTCTTTTTCGTCACACTATTTCTATCGGTGATCTACCGTCCTCCGAACACCGGCAATTTTATCTATGAGCTCACGTCTCATCTCTATCTCCTTTATTCTCTTTCTTCAAATTTTATATTGGCTGGTGATTTCAACACCCCAAATTGTACGTTTCATGACAACCCGCTAAGTGCTCTTTTCCGTTAACTCTAGCTGGTACAGCACATAAACTTCCCCACCCACAGACTTGGTAACATCCTTGACCTCATCATTACTCCAAAACCTAACAGTCATCTCATACAAGAAATCGGCAAAGAAACTTTTGACTCCGAACACTATCTTATTTTATGCAGTCTCAACCTCGCTCCTCCTCCCCTTCCCCCTCGCATTGTAATTTCCCGCTTCTTTGAAAACTTTGATGATGCTGTCTTCGAGAAAGATCTCAGACATATCCATAATACACTAACTAACCTTTTTGATGTTTCAGTTGAAGAGTTTCTTACAACAATGAACAACTCTTTTCAATCACTTATCGACAACCATCCCCTTTTTCGCACCCACATCTTTCGCTCCAGCAGTCACTCCCATCACAAGCTATCCACGAAAACTTGAGAGAAAAATTTCCTTTTTGTTAAGGTCATCCAAGCCTGTTCCAGCCAGTCTTTGCTGCCCTCAAAGAATCTCGTAAGACTGCTCGCGCTCTCATCTTTAAATCTCGTGCTGATTATTTTAACAACATGCTTGCATCTGTCAAACCAAACTCGAAAGTTTTTTGGAAAACTGCCAACTCCATCCTACATATATCTCTTCCTTCTCCGCCACGCAGCTCTTCAGAAGCTATCAATCTTGTGAATACCTTTAGTAGCTTTTTTAAAGAGAAAATCGCTCTTATTTACAAATCTTTGCCAATGTCTATTTCGCGCTGCACAGACCCTTTTCTACCAGACAATCAAACACCACTCTCTTATTTTTCATTTGTCAATATTGAAAAAGTGAGTAGGCTAATTCGCTCTTTACCCAACAAATCTTCTCCATTAGACTTCATCCCCACATCCACTTTAAAACGGTTTTCTCACCTCTTTGCTCCAATAATTTCCAAACTTACCAACTTTTCTTTTTCACAAGCAATATTCTCCGCCTCAAAATAAAACAGCACAAGTTCTCCCTTTGCTTAAGAAAGTCAATTTGGACCCTACCATTGCTTCGAACTACCGCCCTATTTCTAACTTGAGCACCATTTCAAAAATTATCGAAAAACTCGTTCTTTCCAGAATAACTTCTCACGTTTCATCATCTCCTAATTTTAATCTTTTCCAATCAGCATATCGCAAGCACCACTCAACAGAAACCACACTCTGACGCATCACTGACAGTCTTCGCAACATCTGCGCTACTGGACATGCGGCCGTTTTAGTTTCGCTAGACCTTTCTGCTGCTTTTGACACTCGATCAAAATATCTTAATTGATATTTTAAATAGACACCTCAATATTTCTGATCTCACTCTTACCTCTCTCAACGTTTTCAGTTCGTTAAAATGGACAATTTCTCTTCTTCTCTTACATCACTCAACTCAGGGCTTCGTTCTGGGACCAATCCTCTTCTCTCTTTATACATCACCCATGTGTAGCATTATTGTACAGCACGACTTGCTTTTTCACCAGTTCGCTGATGACATCACTCTTTTCACCGGAGTCTTTCACCCAGATCCTAGCCCCACTCTCCTTAAATTATCCAGTTGTCTTTTCGCTCTGAACTCCTGGTTTTCCCAAATCCAACTGAAACTGAACCCTACTAAGAGTGAGGTGATGTTTGTCGGCAGCTCTCGTCTTTTAGCAAAATAAAATCTCCTTTCTGTTGTAACCCTTGACGGCACCATACTTCCTATATCTTCCAAGCTCAAAATCTTAGGTGTCACCTTAGATTCAAATATGAACTTTGCTCACTTTATTTCTCAAATAATCCAATCTTCCAATTTCCATATCTATGCCATAAAACAAGTACGCAAATTCTTACTTCTTTTCACTGCTAATGCCTTCTTTATCTCACTAGTTCTTTCCAGATTGGATTACTGTAATTCTTTCCTTTGCGGGCAGCCAAACTATCTTTTATGCAAACTTCAAGCCCTCCAAAATCACGTGGCCAAGACGGTTCTTCAAGCTGATTATTTCAGCTCTTCCAGCGACTGTCTTGATCATTTGCACTGGCTACCTGTCTCCCAAAGATGCAAGTTTAAATTACTTTGGCTCATTGCATGCACTCTCAAGCTTGAACAACCTGCTTATCTTTTTGATCTTTTGTCAATCAGACACACACGTCAACCACTCAGATCCTTGCAAGCTGGTCTCCAGCTTCATCAACCTGTTTCTTCAGGCTTGTTTACTAGTGGCTCATTTTTTCACCAAGCTCCACGTCTGTGGAATTCACTTCCTTCTAACTTGCGCTCATCGCCTTCTCTCATGAACTTTTGCAAACTTTTGAAAACTCACTTATACCATAAACATCCCCAGTCATAGCCTCTTACAAACCTTGAGCGCCTCTAAAGCAATCTTGAATTGATAACTGTGCGCTATAAAAATTTTAATAATAATTCATAGAATTATTGATAATTAAAAAATATATGTATAAATACCATTAAATGTACACTTTATTCAGATGTTATAAAAAGAGCTTTAAAAATTTTTTTTTATTTATCATTTTGTGTAGAGTCCTTTTGCTTTTATCAAACATCCAATTCGCGCAGGCATGCTGCCTACAAGTCGTTGGCATTGGAGAGGAGTGATTTTTTCATTCTTTTAATAAATATTGTTTTAACGTATGCTTAAAAGATGGATTTTTCATTTAAATGACTTTTTTTAAGATCCCCCGTACATGTTCTATAGGGCTCATGTCGGGGGACTGTGGGGGCCACTCCATCAAATCAATTTCAGCGTCCTGGTTGCTGCAAATTTAGGAGCATTATCTTGCTGTAGAATGAATTTATGACTTGATTTCTGTAGATTATTGTTAAGTATATCAATATATTTTAAAGAATTTAAACTTCCCTCGATAACTACAAAACTGCTGACTCCTGCTGACGCCATGTATCCCCATACCATTACTGAGCCTCCACCATGTTTCATTGTGGGGGTTATACAAGCTTTTCTCTTTTTCTTCTTATAAATTTGTTTATAGGGGGTATAATGAAGTCGATGAAACACCCATCCGACCATATAACTGATTTCCAGTTTTCAAAAGTCCAATTATACTGATCATTTGCCCTATTTAAGCTTTTTAACTTTTTGAACTTGTGTTATTAAAGGCTTTCTCCTTGGCTTATAACATTTTAAACCGACTTCATTTAAACGCCTATTTATTGTGGAGACAGAGGGGAGAAAAGACGTAATATTTTCAATATTTTGTTGCAGCTGACTCGAAGTAGAAAATCGATTTTCTAGACTCAGTCGCTTTAGATGTCGATCTTCTCGCTCTGTTGTTACGCTTGGACGACCCGTACGCAACTTTTGAGCCAAATCGCTTTTTGTTTCATAACCTTTAGGAAATTTTTCAACTCCTGATTTATTCACTTCCAGCTTACCTGCAATTTCACGGATGGTGTAGCCTTTTTCCCTTACGACAACAATCTTCGCTCATTGTTCAGTTGTATACAAAAGTCTTTTAGACATTTAAAAAATTTTTTAAAACTATCAGTTAAGGTATTTATATACCTTTCAAATGGTATATTATTTTACGGCTCGTCGTTGAAACATTTAGAGTAAATAAGCTTAAAAGATGACGACCCCACAATTACATTAATCTCAATTTTATGGTTTTTATTGCTATACTATTCATCATCTAAAATTTTCAAACCTTTTGAAGTTGAAAACGGAAGAATACATCGTTTCTTATCAAAGTGAATTCAGAAATGGAAGAAGCACGACAGACAGTCTGGTCTCATAAATGGGATATAGCTAAAGCTCTGATGTACAGGGATGAAGAGTACTATATCCTTGGTATCGACCTGAGCCAAGTCTTTAATACTGTGGACAAAACCCTTCTAATAAATGTTCTTGAAAAAATTCTGAACAATGATGAAATAATGATGATCAGAAAGTTATTAACAAACACATGTTTGAAGGTAAGATGAAATGGCAAAAGCACACAAACCCCTTTCGAAACTAACATAGGGATCCCTCAAAGAGATGGACTCTCACCCATTCTTTTCACAATTTAATTAGAAGCAGCACTGGGCACTTTAAAGTTTAAAGTAACAAACCATATAAAGCTAGATCACAGCTACACAAACCTACAACCATTGACACCAGCAAAAATGGTAGGATATGCTGACGATCTAGCTTTCATTGCTAGAGACAAACAGCAACTACTTAACCTAGAAAGCAAACTGAAAGATGAGTTCTCGAACTGGAACCTCAAAGTCAATACTGACAAGACGGAACTTATCAAAATCGGATGAGGTCTGAAAACGAGGAAAAAACTAGACTCCTTCCTTGATGACAAAAAAGATATTGAGAGGAGAAACAACTTGCATAAACTGCGATGAGTAAATTATGGAAAATATGCATGAAAGGCAAAAAGCTAAAGATAAGCAAACAAGTCTGAGTGTACAATTCCTATTTTAAACCAGTTTTCACTTACAACTCTTCAGCATGGGCAATCAACAAAAATGTAGAAGCTAAGATTGACGCATTCCACCGCAAACAGCTTACGAGAGTGATCGGTATCTACTATCCCAATAGAATCAGCAACAAAGAACTATACAAAAAAACGAATAGCATACTCTTTTCAGTCGAAATTGCTGGTGCAAGATGGAGGATGTCGGGACATATCCTAAGAAGACCTGATACGCCACCATTCCAGGCTATGTAGCGGTACTATGCCACATCAAATAAAATAAATTCTTAGGCAGACCTTTAACCACCCTACAACAGACATAAAAGAAGATGTCAAATTTATCCAAAAAATGAAACTCGAAAACTCAGAAGATTTCGAAACTATTTTTCTTCTTGCCTAACAGAAATGTTCCTGGAGAAGAATTGTGAAGAGAGTTACCCAAGAGAAACTCAGTCAACTATACGACTAGAGCAACTCGATGAAAATAATATATATATATATATATATATATATATATATATATATATATATATATATATATATATATATATATATATATATATATATATATATATATATATATATATATATATATATATATATATATATATATATATATATATATATATATATATATATATATATATATATATATATATATATATATATATATATATATATATATATATATATATATATATATATATATATATATATATATATATATATATATATATATATATATATATATATATATATATATATATATATATATATATAATATATATATATATATATATATTATATATATATATATATATATATATATAT
>OZ038320.1:13586455-13669186 GCA_964035795.1 Pterobdella sp. o SKG-2022
TTTTCGTCTAGACATAATCACAGTTAACAATGAGTCCCAATAATTCCTCGATACGTATCTTTATCGATTTTTCAATGTTGTCCATGTTTAATTTGAGAGAGTTCATGTCATTTATAAATGTATTGAGAAGAGTTGATGGTGGTCTTCCTCTTTTTCTCTTGGAATTTTTTAGGGCTTTTTCCAAAATGTTTTTTGCCGGTGGGTCGTTACGGCATATGTGTCCCAGCATTTTCAATCTTCTCCGTCTCACTTCCTGGTGCAGCGGTGGCATGACGGAGTCGCATTCTTCGTTTTTCATAACATCTGGCTAATGCACTTCTTTCAGTCTTCGTATGTGCTTTCTTTGGAAGGAGTCTATTGAGCTTCTGATGCTTTTAGTGTCTGCCCAAGCACTGCAGCCATATAGGAAAATTGAGAGAACTTGAGCTTTATAAATTCTTATTTTTTTCTCTACACTCATCCCACTCTGCAAAATTGGTTTTAATCTGTTCATCGGTAGAGTTGCCAGAGTTTTCCTTTTTTTGATGTCTTCACATGTTCCGACGTAGCTTCCAAGGATTTTCATTGTTTTCCACACAGTGTTCTCTTCATTAATCAGCCTTTCTTCCGTTTTACTTTTGTTGAGCGTAAGACCCCATTTGCGGAATATTGCTTCAATTTCATCTAGTTTGATGTCACTTGGTGAAACGAAATTTACGTCATCGGCGTAAATGAGTTCATAGAAGTTTTTTGGGTAGGTGGTTCTTATCTCTTTCATGCATGCTTCTAGGTATACCGTGAACAAGACAGGGCTCAGAGCATCTCCTTGAGGACATCCTAGATTTGTGGTAAAGCTTTCGCAAGTTTTTTTATTGTATTTTAAGGCTAAGGTGGTATTTGTTAAAAGAAGTTCGATTATTTTGAGTTCAGATTCTGGGATAATGGTGCTTAAAATTTCTATAAGTTTTTTCTTGTTTATGGTGTCGAAAGCAGATGACAGATCAATGCTGCTTATTTTCATTGTCCATCCTGATCTCACTTTGTTTTCAATTGCTATTTTATGAGTCCACATAGGATGTCTTTTGTTGACCTAGTTGGTCTTTATGCTGCTTGGGTAATGGGAAGGTATTTTTCTATGAAAGGCCTTATTCTATTGAGTATTATTAATGATAAGAGTTTCCTTATTGTGTTTAGTAAGATGACAGGCCTTGTGTTTACTGGAGAATGAGGTTTGTCCTTTTTTGTTATTGGTATAATAATGTCATGGTTGAAGATTGATTGAGGAAAATAATTGCTTTGAAGTTCTTTGTTTAATGCTATTGTAAGTGTTTTTCTCATATTTGTTTCTAAGAGTTTGAGTTCTTCATTGAAGATATCTTTTTCTGGAGATTTGTTGGTTTTCAGTTTCTTCATAGCATTTTCCACTTCAAAGATATTTATTTCATTTATTTTGCTATTATTGTAATACTTTTTTGTGTGTTGGTTGTTTTTTGAAAATTTGCTTAGTAATGTTGCATGAGATCTTTCATCTTGAGTGGTTTTGCAGTTGTATTACTTTTGATACTCAATTCTTTAATAGCTGCATACATTTGTCTGTTATAGTCTAAGATTTTTATTATTTTGAGTTTTGTTTCCAGTTCATTATTGTATAGTTCAAGACATTTATTTTTTATTTGAGTTTTGATTTTGTTCCTTTGTGTTTTGAAGTTGTTGATTTCATCAATTTTTATCAATGAAGCTTATATTTAAAAAATACTGATTTAATCATGTTCTTTGTTATTAATCATTCCCAAGTTGCATGTATTACACAAGTTTTAAGATAGTTTAAAGGAAACTTGAAAATTCACAAATAATATTTCAAGAATCACACCAAACTACATTATTTAAAAAAATTTTTACAAATCATCAGGTTAAACAACGTTAGCATATATTATCATACCATTATAGATCAGTATTCAACTCACAATCGCCAGAAATGTCCAGGTTTTCAAGTCCTGCAGGCGCAAGCTATGAAAAAAAATATCTTATGATGATAAAAAAATATATAAATACGAAGTTGATGGTAGAAAACTTAATACTTTTGCATTCAAAAGTCTAAAAAATACATTTTTCTTAGATCGAATAGAAGTCAAAGTATTATTATAAACCTTAAAAAACTTATTCTTTGAATTTATGTGTTTTTTATGACTACTTATAAGTATTATATTTCACATCATCAAGGTAGTCGTTCAGCCTCAGTCTAATGACGTTGACCATCCTCAAAAAGTCGTTTTGGTTTTCCTTAGTGCAAAATATTATTCAATGTGAACTTTGAGTTTAAATTGGAATTCAAAAAATGAAGGAGTTTTGAAAGCAACCTCACCACCAATTTGATGATCACATCCAGTAAAGGCACCAACTTCACCGTACACAACATTCGTGTCTGATTCGCAAGCAGTTCTACACCACACAAGGCCGACCTGAGTTGCATCATGGCCAAATAATAACAATAAATTTGATTGATATATTTATTCTTTACATATTGAAAAAAAAATTATTGTAAGATAGGAGTGAAATATTTTTAAAACAGTTGCCATAATGTCAACTATCCTGACAAATGCATCAAGTGTTTTTGGACAGTCCACTTAAATTTTTTTATCTTAACAAGTTAGCGTGAAAAAATAACAACCATTAAATTAATACTTGAATCTGAAACTCATAATTTTTTGATGAAACATGAAAGTCATGACGTGGTTGGTACCTGAACACTTCATGTGAGTTGGAGAAGAAGGAGCCCAAAGGACCTGTGGTACATCATTCACTCGAATCAACGTCATCAAATATTTTTCTATGGTGCTTAGAAGCGCTTTGAGTGAAAAGATGAATTTAAAACCTTTCAAAAGAAACATCGTCAACAAGATATACATGTAGAGCCTGCCACACTCAGAAAACATCATTGGGACCATCAGGGCAACAACACATCTGGTGAGTGTGCTTCCAACATTCAGCATGATTTTATAACAATAATAATTTTTTTTGAGAATAAGTTTTAGGCTGTATAAGAAGAGTGTTTTCCTTCTAATGTCAAAAAAAAATTATTTTCAATTATTAGATTTCCTATTTTTCTTTTATACCATTCTTAACTACCAGTTATTCAATTTTGAAAAAAATAATATAATATTAATAAAATTATAAAAACACGTTATTTGTATAATGCAATAATAATTAAGAATGATAAAAATAAAATTGGAAAAAATGTACTCAAATTTCGTGTTTCAAGCTAGACTGATAGAACTAGAATATCTTTATTTCTGAAATTAAACTAAACACTCCAAAAACACACCTGACGGATACAGACCAAACAAAACAGACGGTAAAAAACGTTATGAACACTGTGGCGAACTCATTCTGAAATGGCGTTCATCAGCATTGAATACTAAAGATTAAAATATCTTTCAATATCTATCGACATCTTTTAACTTATAAATTATCCCTTTGCAACGTTATCTTTTACTAAAGCTTTTAGACTTAAAACAATTGAAAGTGAAGAAACTAAAAAGGATACAATAATGTTACTTGGAAGGTGGGTTCGAGTCCAAGTTGTGACAGCACCACAGAATATATCACTGAATGAGAAACAAATGGCATCACTTTAAAATGTTGTTTTGAATTTGAAACATATTTCATAAGTTTTTTATGTGATCTATAAATTCAAATTTTAAAAACCTAAGAACTCTAGCTTTCATGATAGTAATATAATGTAAAAGCCTCAATAATACTCACAATAGGCTATGCAGAGGCCAAGTGGAATAGATAATAACATTTTTAGACAAACATATTCATCTGTATCACTAGCAAGAAATCTTGTGATGTTATAAAAGTTGAAAAAATAAAAAAGTAAAGAATTAAATTAAAAAATAACTTGAAGCTAAATAGAAATTTACCGGTGTATAAAGTCTTTTGATCTTAGCTCTCGTTCTTTGATTGATTTAGATAAAATATTAATTAAATCGAAAAAAAGTTTGCAATGTTAATATGAATTTATTTTTGGGAAATGCTAATGCTTTATACCAACTTTTTTTGCGTCTTATGGCATTTCGGGATGTGTGTGTGGCTCTGTTGAAACCATCTTCAGATATAATGCTTTGTGTGGTCTTTTATAAGATTTAAATTTTCTATAAATATTGGAGTGATTGAAATTATAATATATGTTGGAAACGATTATTACTCCATAAATTTTGAAATGATGTTTGGGTAATTTTCAAAATCGAGTATTTTATTATTGTGACTTAAAGAACAATAAAATTTATGTTCTGTATTTTCAATTGAAAAGCTCCAGCCTACCAGTAATATACAAAATAAATCACTATTATGAATGATCAGTAGCTCAAAACTTAAATTTCTAAACTTAATTTATTAGTCTGGCCAACATATAAAACTTACAAGATTTTCAAACTGATTTTTGTTATTTATACTTTTTGAATCTTCATCATATGACTTTCCATCATCTTTATAGATAATAACTTCATTCGAAAATTTTTTATCTTTTTCTTCTGTTGTCCTCATACTTTTTCCTCGAAATAACTTTCGTTTCTAAGCAAGGTGTCCGGCTACCCAACAAAAAATAGTTTTAAGCAAAATTGAAAAAAGATTAATACTTGACTAAACTAAAATTTTTTAATGTATATTTTCATAAATAGAAAAAAAAATTTGAACTTTATTTGATGTGGTTTTATTAAAAATATCTTATAAACTTTTGATAAGTAGCGCCCGCCTAAATTTCATTTGACAAGTGACTTAGTTGGGAAAGTTTTAAAAAAAGTATTTATAGTTAGACATTGTATCAAATGGCTTCAAACAAAAATGACATATTAGAAGAAAAAATGGAAAGTTTGTACTCGTTTTTCTTCAAACAAAATCCATGTATATTGCATGTCGAATTTTATTAGATTCGAACTCTTTGTTCACTCTGTTCGGAGTGAGAAACATAAGTGAAGCACAGGCGAAAGCTGAAAGAGAAGCTCTTGGATTGAATCCAGAAAGAGGCGTGTGAGTGCACGTTTTTAACAACTTTCACTGTTATCAATTTTTCATAATTATATTTTTTGTCAGGGTTTCATCTTTTTTTTCATGGATTTTTGAAAAGGTACCTTATACGTTTATAAAATAAAACTTACGTAAAATTTTTAATATATATATTTATTTATATATACAGGTATAAGTTAAAATTATCAAAATATTATTTAAACCAAATGTTTTTGATCTGTATTTTATAATCATTATGTTAAAAATTCGTATTTTCAATATCCAATTAGTTTTAATGCTGAATATTCAAAAATCATGAATTAAGTGTTTAGGACTATTTAATGCATTTAGTCTTGCCCACTTAGTTCCCTTCTTAGAGCTATTAGAAGAAAATTTATTTTTTAAAATAATAATTGAAGCAAATTTAAAATACGCAAGTAAAAATGCAAACTGAAATATTAGATACGCGTATGGGTCATCTTTGTGTTCTGCCCATGCATGAGTAGGGGTCAACAAGGTGTTTCTGGGCTCTTCTCATTTAAAAGGTTTCCAATTTTATACTTCATTTAGATTGAAAATTTCATAAGCAGAATGTTATAGTTTTGAATGATTAAATAATAATTATCATTCTACAGAAGTACTTGTCGTTCTATGAATCCTTACTTCAAGTTCATATCTAGTTTTATTGGTAGGTAGTTTTATTTCACTGTTCGAAACAATCGTTCAAGTTTTTAAAAAAACGTGCTCAATTTTTGTTTCATGGGTTTTGTGCCACGATGAAGCATTGAAAGTTTCCATTTATTCAAACTCACTTATTTCACTTGCAGCGTTTTTGTTTGGATGGATTTTTGCATTTGCAGTGGCTCTGGTGGCCATATATATAGTGAGCATCTATTTACAACTGTGTATGTCATTGAATCTTGAATTATATAGTGACTGAGTGGTTGTGCATGCTAATTTGAATTTACATAAAAAAAATTATAAAATTAATTATAACATTAGTAACGATAGTTAATAATATTTATTTCACAAAATAATTGACAGTTAAATAAATCAGTTATTCCGTATTCGAGAGTTCCTAGTTATGTACTTATTCACAGTTTGATTCTTCCATTCTTCTCTGTTTTGAGCTTTTCTCTTGGCTTCATTCAGGCTCGCTAAACCCATTGGCTTTATTGTATTTATGCGTGGACGCCTTTTTTTACCATTGAATGCACTTTGAAGATTTATTGTCATCGGTAGGTTTGGGCTGTGTAAAATATGCCCAAGGTAGCTCCATCTTCTTTATCAATTCTCTTTGTCTTCAACTATGATTTACTTTTTGAGATTTTCATTTAAGATCCAGTTTGAGTAGAATATCCGACATATCTTTTTCAAATTTTCCTTCAATAACTTCTATACTTTTCAGATCGCTTTTAGAAGTATTCCAGGTCTTGCAGTTATATAATAGGATTGGTTTTATATAGATTTTATATACTTTTGTTTTTTTGTTTAACTTCATATTCTTTGATGTCAGCATTTTATGGTAATTTAGGGCTGCTATATTTGCGTTTTGCATTCTTTCTTTAATTTCTAGTTTAGTGTTTACTTTTGTTCCTAATATTCTTATCTGTTATCTGAATTTTTTATATCGAATCTTTCAGTTTTTGCTTTGTTCACTCTTAGTCTAAAATTGGCATATGAGTTTTTTTATCTTTTTTGAATGTCATTTATAGCACCAGCATCGCGTGAGTAAAAATTCTGGTCATCTGCATACGTTATTTGATATATATTGTTGAAAGTAAGCTCTTCTCTAAGTGTTTCGGTGGCTTAGAACAGATAAACAACAAACAATATTGGGGAAAGGCTGTCTCCTTCTGGCAGGCCTACTTTAGTTTTTAGTGTTTTCCCGCAGTGGTTTCCAATTTTTATACACGTCTTTGCCGAGGCTATTTGGCATCTTACCATTCATTAAGTTCTTATTCTTACAAGTTTGTCTTTGTCTAGGTGATTTTTCAAGATTTTCAAGCATTTTTCTCGTGAAACAGTGTCGAATGCCTTTGTTAATAATGATAAACTCAAATTAATAAGTTTAGAAGGAAGTTTCACATTCATTTCTGGCTACAGTTTCATCTGAATTTTAACAAATTTTTTAAAACGCTTATACTCTAAATTTAATAATATCGTAAAACATTGTTATGAGTCTTACTGAAAATCTTTATTTCAATGTTGTTTTTTATGATATACATAAAAAATTTAAAAAAAGATGATATTTGCACGAAATTAACTCAATGATAAAAAACAGGGTGATCTCGATCCGTGGATGGTGTTTTTTTATGCTGGTGCCTTAGGGTCAGTTTTCAATATTTTTCTATAATTCACTACATTAAGTTTTTATTAACAAAGTCAAACGATGTAGTACGTGTTAAATTATATACATGCAGTTTCATGCTGGGGCTTCTACTTTGGTGTTATGTGATTGTGAGACTTTACTTAATCATCCTCATCATTAAACTCTTTACTGGTTGATATCGCTTCTCTTCAAATTTATTTTTTACCGAAACCCGAAGCTTTTTTATTGCAAAATTATTTTATTAACTCATTAACGCCCAGCTCTTGTTTACGCATCATTTTTTTTTACAAATTTCAAGACCTTATTGAAAAAATTATATAAAAGTTTTATTTTCAAAAAATGTTTAAGACCATTTTTACAAAGTTAAAGAGGTGCTCCCTCCAGAAGACACAAAGCAATGATTATAATTTTTTTTCAATATAAATTTATTTAAATTTTTTTTCCTAAAATTGAATAAGTACCAAAAAAAATATTTTTGCAAGTTTATTTGGTTTTTCAAAAATTTTCTAACTTATTAACTGATTTCATAAAGTACGGCCGTCTAGCTTAGAGTTAGAATATTAGACTAATTATCTAAAATTACCGGGCTCCATCCCGCGTGGGCCGACAATTAGCACCTGTTCCAAGGTGTGTTTTCGCTACATTAAATTTGTAGCAAGCGCTTTGATCTATAAGAAAAGGTGCTTTATAAATACAACATTACATTATTAACGAGTTAGCCTACGATAAAATTGTATAAATATATACACAGGATTTAAATCTATTGAATTGCGAAGCTTTTCGAAACTAATGTTTCATCATCAGGCAATAAACTAAATACCGTTACCAGCAACTACTAAAGAGAAAATAGCGCTTAATAATACATTCAAAAAATCTTATACTGAGTCAAACCATTTCTAAACAAAGATAATTTTCTAATGGCAATCTGGTCATTCAAAATAGGGCTAAATATTTTGATATAATAGGCCTCTAGAGTTTTTCTCTTTCTAATGTCCAACGAGGCTTTGGCCAGTATTTCCCAACAGAAAGAGTGCGATGGTTCTGAAATCTTCACAACTCATGGCATTCCTTTTCTTTCCCAGAGGCACTAATACACTTCTTTTGAAATCTGATGGCCATACTCCCTCTTCATAAATTTTTTTACACAGCTTTATAAATTGGTTCACCACGTAAAGCGTGTAGAAATTCTGCAGGTATGCCATCAAATCCCTCTGCCTTCTTTTTACCCAACCTTCTCATTGCCTCTTCTATTTCACTGGTAATCAAACCGGGTCCTAGAGCGTCTCCATCTACACGTGATTCATCTTCCAGTTCTAAACTAACCGGTTTGTTTTGAGCGGCATGAGCTATTAGACTGATGGTTCTGAAAGTTTAAAATTCTGTGTTTATCTTTATACAAAATTACATTAAATAACTCATTCATTTAGCATGGAACTCGTACCAACAACTTATATGAAGTGCTACTTTACGCATAGTAGATCTGATTCTTGTATGTTTATGACAATACGGAAATCTTATTTGACTGCAAAATTCTTTTGCATGGTCCAGAAGGTTATCTTTTTTATCTTTTCTTACGTAAAGCGCTACTCACGTGTTTGCCTTCTAGTCACTTTGTTGGCTACTTTTGCAAGTGTTTTGTACCTTCCTAAATACGTGTCTTTGAAATTCCCAATATGTTTTTTTTTCAAGTCTGTGCAAATATCATGCATTCTAGCATGCAGCAACTAATCTAAAACAAACAATGTAAACCACTATTTTTTCTTCCAAAAGACACTCTCTGGGTATGAACGTTTCGATCAAAAAGATCGACTCCTTCCATATGGTTGTACATTGTAACAATTTTAATACATGTAACAGTAATCTTTCTGCTTTTTGCGTCAATTTTGGCAACTCTGTCAACATTTGAAATAGTGTAATTGTATACGCATTTGCTGCTAACGTTACCACATCTTTCCATGCTACGATTGCGAGAATATCTGTTAGACCATAGTCATTGTATCCCGTTTTATTTAAATCTTTTAAACTTAAAACGTCTTTTTCAGTTCTATTTCTTTGATTTTGCTCGTGCCAACATAACCTAATTCAGTTGACTTAACCAACTTTGAAGAAATCTGTCAAAATGAAGGTTATAAGGGATTTTGTGGTAAAATTGAAATCATTTATAAAACTACCCGAGCCTCCAAGCTAAACGTTTTTTGTTCAGGTAGTGCAATTTTTTTTGCTCCTTGATAAGGGATGAAATGCTATAGGTAACCGGTAGATGGGCATAAGAACCATGCTTTGTATCTTAAATCAATTATCTTTCCATGTATATGTTGTTTCCCCGCATGTCTTCCATAATATGGAATCATTTTTTTATTTATAGAGTATTTGAATCTTTTTTCGTTATTTCAATTATTCTAAAAAATTTCATTCAGTAGTGTAAAAAGAAAAAAAGTTTTGCATATTCGTCTGCTAAAGGAAGTTGAGAATTATCACATATAGATACATGTGAATTTCATAAAACCTGTTGATTTTCATCGCAAATGAAACTGCTTCATTGTGAGTTTTTTTTAATTCCCCAAAACATTCTCACGTTTTCGAAGTAAGCAATCTCTTCAAAAAAGGACTGCCATGTAAGCTCGTATTTTTCCTTCATTATAATGTTTTTGCTTTGCATATTTGTTAGACATAGTAATGATAAAAGGAATTAGTTCATCTTTAGAAACTGCTTCCCAAGCTTCTAATATTATTGAAGAGTAGTTTTTGCTAAATATAAATTAGTTTCAGCGTGAATATATTCTAATTTTAATCAAAATGCCTCAAAATACCAAAAGTGAAAAAAAAGTAAAATATAAAAACAAGATTTCATTTTTTTGAAGCAAATTTTCAAAGGGTGTGCACGCTTTTGAGATTTTTGCTTAGGGTTAATTGTTCCAAATTAAAATCTTTATATGGGAAATTACAATAAGTTTATCAATAAATTTATTTAAACTGGACTAGGATCAAATAATGGAAAAACCAATAATATGAACAAAATAATTTATTTTGATTTTATATTTAATTTCCAAAATTTAGTGTCGCCTACAGGTTATACTGGGCGTTAATGGGTTGAAAAAAATATTTATCAATAAATTGTGTTTTGAAGATTTTCAGTAGGTTCTCACATTTGACTTGTTGACTTCACAGACAAGTTTATATGGTTCGTCATCTTGTACACCTTTTATTTGGTTATTGTGGGTCCGTGCAACAACATCAAGGTAGAGGTACTTATATATAAATGTTCCATTATTTACACCCACTTATTATTAAGAGTGAATATAACTGCAAAAATCAATACGTAGCACAATGGATCTATCGTTGTGATGGATACGGTTTGTGTCTTCAAAAAAGTAAATAACTATAAAAACTTCTAATTAATTCATTTTAATCGGAATTCTTTGACACAAGGTAGCAGAAAAAACAAAAATATTTGGAGACAAAGCCGCCAATCCTTTGAATGGTTTTGTAAATAATAACTTACTCTTTCAACCGATTAACATCGTTTGAACTTCATATTATTCATGTGAAGTGACGATATAATACTTCTTGAAACATCTAATGACTGAATCGCAACAGAAGCATACAAAGCTCTGGAGGCATCGATGGAACATTTGGAAGAGCTCTCAGGGGGGATGATGCAATCAGTTGCTGCCATGCAGGACATGGTCGATTTCCATCGTTAGATTAATTTGTTGAATATTTCCATTGTACAATATTAAAAGTAGATTATCCGTGATTTTTCATAAGATAATTTATGAAATTCTGCATCAATTTTCGAAAGAGTTCATTGAATAGTCAAAATATAATAGGAAAATAAGTAAATAATTTCAACAGTTTTCAACGTCAATTTATGGAAAAAAAATTAGTACATTTACTGAGCAAGCAATAGCTATAATTTTCGATAAGTTTAGCCTTATCATAAAACATTAGCGAAAAAAAGTTCTTTTGAAAATAACTTTTTTTCGCTAATGTTTTATGATAAGGCTAAACTTATCGAAAATTATAGCTATTGTTTGCTCAGTAAATGTACTAATTTTTTTTCCATAAATTGACGTTGAAAACTGTTGATATTGTTCATAAGTACATTAGGATGTTTCTACAAAGTAAAGTTAATAATTATTTAATTATTTCTTGCCACCAAGGTAATTTTATAAAGAGGGTGGCGTATATTTGCAGCAGTTTCAAGAACTTTTGTTCATGGTTATGTGACATGTTGTATTCAAAATGCCGGGTTTTCATGCAAGCGCCTTTCAGACAATGCCGGTTATATTACTATTCTGTCAAGATTTACATATTGAAATTGATATATATAAATCAGCCAAAGAATTCTCCACTGGCACTGCAAAATTTCTTGGCAGATATTAATTATTACATTTAAAAAATTTTATATTATTATAGTTTAGCGCAACACATATAGATTTTTAATAATATGAAACTTTATTTTCAGCTTTATTTACGAATTTAAACATTTATGCTTCACAAAAAAATACACTATTTTTGGTATAACACAGCTCACAAAAAGTCGCGCACTTAATTTATGGAATAACTTTTTAACGAAAAGATCTTTTGTTATTGAATTTTGTTTGCTAGAGAGCTTTTATGGATTTAATTATTTGATACAACTTTAGCATAGAAAAAAATTATATTTTTGAAGTTATTCAATTTTTTAAAATCATGGGCCAAAAATCTGCTCAAAATAATTTGCGCACTATATAATTTGACCAAAAATGAGAGTAATTTATATTTAAATATAATTTTTCAAAAATTTATATATTAATGGTTTGCCCTTGGCACTTTATAACTTTAAGACATTGATTAGGCATTGACCCAATCAATAATATGAGATATTTTTGAGACATACCCTGCCAAGCACGAAGAATGGCGATTTGGAGGTTTTGAACAGACTGATACTGTTTTCCGTTTTGATAAACCATTTTGGTCAAATAGCCCTAAACGTTTTCAATAGGATTCAGATCTGGACTATTTGATGGCCATTCGAGAATTTTTGTTGTGAAATCCACTTTTTTGCTGATTATCAAGTCTATCACACTTGATAATGTAAGATATTCTTACGAAAAGCTTAGTGATAACAAGTTTCTTAATAAAACCTTAGTGTTTGTTTCTATTATTTTGGACTTGTGAATTGCAGCAATGTCTTGTTGGAAAAGAAATTTCTTGTCATGAAATTTATTCAGAAAGGGCAATGAGTAATTTTTCAATGTTTTGGAATATTCTTTGAGTTCTGACCTTCTTTCCAATTGCCAAATCAGTCTTTCCTTTCACGTTGATTCTGCCCCAAACCATCAATGATCCTTCGCCAAATTCCTGGATCTTTTCGCAAATCGTGCCAGTAGTACAGACATTCGTCTGGTCCATCAAAATTAAATTTTTTTTTTTCAGAAAAAATTATTTTTTCCAAAAAATTTTCTCTTCGGCAAACTTCATTATTTTTTCTTTATGAGATGCCTTTAGGTCTAGTGCTAGTTTGCATTTTGAATATTGCAGATTTTTAGAATCTTTAACACGACAAACTGCGAATGCAGCAACAAAAAAATCTAATGATTTTTTTATTGCTTTTGGAGAGATTTCTTGTTGCGAAGCGGTTTCAACTATGATGTAAGCATCTCTTTTCGTCAATTTTCTCTTTCTTCTACGTGTTTTTTCAAATTTTGTATTGTTTAAATTTTCCAAATAGTATCTTATTGTCGATTCCGAGTGTTTCAGCTGTTTGGAAATTTTTCTGCAGCTCCAACCCTCCCTTTTACGTACTAATATTTCAACCTTGTCTTTCTCAGATAATTTTTCAAATCCTTTTTATAGCCCGTTTTCCTTTACCAAGGGTTGGGCTTTTTGAAAGTTCTATCTCGAAGTCGGCCTTTCCATTTAGAGCGATCGAGTGGATCCGCACAAACCATGTCTAGCTTTCTTTTATCATTCAATATGAGCTCATTCCAAGTCTTTTTGGGCCTACCAGGCTTCTTGCAAGTATCTAAATTCAACTTTCGCACCTGAGAAACCCAACCCACGCTACGCTCTACATGTCCGAACCATCTCATCCTGCTTGTACGAAGAACTACCTAAACATGCCGAATGCCAAGTTTTGAAAGGAGTGAGTGAGAGCAAACGTTATCATTCGTTTTGATGTTGCACATATCTCCAAGATAGCAGAACTCTGGGACAACTTCCAGTTTTTCATCACCAATCATCACTTCCTTCACTAATCTCCCAGGAACAGACCGTGCTGTACCAAGGCAACGAGCGCATTGGAAGTTAAGATCCGAAGTTAGAGAGCCTTTTATGCCGCTGCATTTTTTGTGTACCCATTGCCTGCAGCCTCCACACTGAATAGCATTTCTACCTAAGCCTGCTTGGCATACACCACAAGGATACTTTCCAGATTTTCTCAACACATCAAGGTTGGAACCAAAAACCATTAGCTTTCTCTAACCTATATTCACCCTCAACCCCTTTTTCTCCATTTCCAATCTCCATGTTCTCATGTTCTCAACTTCACTAATAGTTCATTCATGGACTGAGCAAGTCGTCAGCATACAAGATCTCCCAAGGGCAACTTGTACGAAACTCCATAGATAAAGCTTCAAGCACAATAACAAAAAGTAATGGACTAATAACAGAACCTTGATGGACACCTACCCAAACATCAAACGAGTTGCTATAATCATCACCAACTCTCACCCTACTTCTCACTTCTTTGTACATGGATTGTACAATTCTCACAAGCCATTCATCAATTTTCAATTTACACGTACTCCACCAAATCACTTTTCGTGGCACTCTGTCGAAGGCTTTCTCCAGATCAATGAATGCTAAGTAGAGGGGCTTACTAGCAACCAGATGCTTTTTCTGTAACTGACGGAGGATAAATATGGCATCAGTTGTACCCCGACCTTGCATAAAGCCACATTGCATATCATTAATCACCACTCTGTCTGATAAAACCTTCCACTACGCGCCCCAAAACCTTCATAACCTGATCAATTAACTTCAAACCTCTATAGTTAGACCTGTTTAAAGCATCACCTTTACCCTTATATACACTGACTATGTGACTTTCCTGCCACTCAGACGGTATACGGTTCTTAAAGATGATGTCTTCAATGAGATCTCGAATCATACTAGCACCACTTGAACCCGCGGTCTTGAGCATCTCAGCAACAATACCTGAAGAACCCGCTTCTTTCCTAAGGCTCATCTTATTAATGGCCTTTCTAACCATTGCTGTAGTGATAGGTTCGCTGGGACCTTCCACGGGATAGACTTCGGACAAACCACCTGGATTCCATGAAAACTCCACATTGAGAAGGTGCATATAATGCTCTCTCCATGCTTCTTTTTTGGAATCAACATCCAGGGACATTAGGCCATTATTATTTCTCACCGGTTTATCCCCAATGATGTCCTGGTTCTCTCGCCGCATTTGCTTAGCCAGTCGATATATCTCAACAGATCTGGGATTGATTTTTTTGAACGCAATCTTCTCAGCATCAGTTTTGGCTATGTGTACAGCAAGGTTGGATGCACGTTTAGCCGCCTGATAAGCATCTCTGTCTCCTCCTGCTTTCTATACTTTGAAACATTTGCGTTTGTGGGACACAGCTTGCTGCATCTTGTCATTCCACCATCAAGTCTGCCTCTTCCAGGTATGTTTTGCGGAGACTCCACAAACCTGTTTTGTAGCATTAATCAAATTGTTTTTCAGGTACTTCCAACGTTTATCCAAAGTTTTACTAGTTTCATTTCCTTGGATTAATGCATTAAAGAAATTACAAAATTCAACTTGATTTCCCAAGTCTTTTAGTTTCCAGACTTTTGTACGAGGAACAAACCTTCTTTTGGGGTGAGCATGAGTGCAAACCTTGAAGTCACCAACCACCAGTCTATGCTGTGTTGCACACTTCTCCCCAACAATGACTTTCACATTAAATACCATTTTCTAAAACTTCTCTTATACAATATATAGTCAATCTGGGTTTTATAATCTCCTGACTGGCATGTAACCAGATGTTCAAATTTTTTCTTGAACCAGGAGTTACCAACAACCAGCTCATTGGCAACAGCAAATTTCAGCAGTTTTTCACCTTCATGGTTTCTTTTTCGCAAAGCCTGTCCACCATGCACATCCTCAAAAGCAGTAGAGTGTGATCCTATATGGCTATTCCAGTCTCCACTTATGATTAGCTGTTCCGAAGATGAAACTCAACTATGGTGGATTGAAGCGCATAATAGAATTGATCTTTTACACTCTCACTAAGGTTAGCTTGAGGTGCATAAAAACTCACAAAAACAAACACAACTGATCCAACCACCATTCGAATGAGAATGATTCTATCTGAAACTCTAATCACTTCAAACACGTTCTCCCACCACTTCTCAACCAGTAAAATTCCTACATCACAAGTGCCCTCATCATTCCCACAAGCAAAATATTTATATCGAGAGTCTCTGCCTGCAATAAGGTTTAAGGTTGGTCTTACAACGAGTCTCTTGTAAACAACACAGATCGACTTTCCTCCTCGACATGGTTTCCACCACTTCAGAAGCCTTACCCCTCATCGAACCAACATTCAAAGATCCGACTCAAAAAGGACTTTCATTAACTTTGTGGCAGTTTTTCTTGAAGGATGCCCTTCCTTTTGACCACTCTTTTTCAGATTTTTCTTCTTTTTTCTGGCTGGACCTGCAATTATTTTTGAAACTCTTACTGTAGTTATTGATATTTTTATTTAACCTATTACTTTTATATATATTACTCCTAATGTTTAAACAAAAAACTCGGCGTTTCACTTGACGTGAGGGAGGATTAGTATTTTGGGATAAACTTAACAAAAAATCTTTAGCGTATGACATTTTTTACTTAAAAAGTATTTCGAAATAAACATAAGTTAATTAGATAAATACTACAGTTTTTAAAATATCGCTAACGTATAAACTTACGATCGAAAAGAAAAAATTCGATAACTTGAAAAAAGTTAAGCTAAAGTTTTTAATATAAAATTCTAAAATAATTTTGATAAAAATAAAAAACAGGCCATGTCCAGAAAGCAGAAAAAATTACTTTGAAAATCAAATTCCGCAAACAGCCGAACATTTCGGTTGCTAACCAAAGATCATCTCTCGAAAAAAAAAGATATGTGGATTATTTTAAGCAGATTTTGCAAAAACGATTGTGAAAAACATCAAAAATATAATCAAGTTCGATGTTTTTGTTATTTTTTCAAAAAGTTTTCAATGATATAGATGAATGTAAGAAAATCAATCCTGGTCATAAGTTATTTCAAATTTTAGGGTGCGCAACTTTTTGTTAGCTGCACTATATTTAAAAATTATTAATAAGTTAGCTATTGCTTTGTACCAGTAGATTTTTATAATTAATGTGGCGCTTTTTGAGCCACATCAAGCGATGTTTTGACGTTTTCAGCGTTTAGTTTTTACGGCCTTCGATCGTTAAAATCACTGCCATATAATTCTGCATTGCTCACAACTATTTTTTAAAATTTTCAACTTTTTTGAAAAATTTTCAAATGCTAGTCAACAATTTTTGATACTGGATTCAGTAATAACTCTTCTCAAATACATTCAACTTTTCTTGTATTTCAAACTTAAAAAAATTATTTAAATGCTGAAATACAATTAAAAATAGACTAATACGTTCAGAGTTTTTAACTTGTTTGATTCCTTATAAATTCACCCAAATCTAATATTTGCAAATGTGTAAAAGGAAATTGCTTAATGAAAATCATAGCTAAAACGGGTTTTGCTTTTGATATTTTTTCAGCAGAAAAAATATTTTACTCATCATCAATTTCATGTAACTTTTTTAAAAGCCACAATAAAATGAGTAATATTTTAGAACACTAATTAGTGTACAGAGATACAAAGCTTTTCGTTATCAACATAACATTTTCAAGTATGTGAAACACACCAACGGCACCGCTTATATATACTGATAATGGAGATAAAGTTAATTCTGAGCATCATAATTATTGCAAGGAAATATCACTAAAGCTATAATTTGAGATGAGCTATCGTGTAAATCAGAGATAGTAAAATGTGGATATGTAAGCAACGATAATAAAATGAGGCCTATTATGTAAAACCATTTCTAAATAATTCCTAATGTCCTTATGGTCATTTAAAGTGGGGCTTAGCATTTCAATTAAGAACGTTTCCAATCTTCTGGGGCACGCATTAAGGTTCTCCACGAGAATTTATGTTAAGGGTACTTCGATATGTGTTTGGCTGATTCAGAAGTCTCTTTCACTGCTTCATGTTCGGCCCATCTTACCTCAACGTTTCTTTTCGTTTCCCCAACGTACGTTTTCCCACAACTACATTCCCCTTTGTAAATCAGATTATGTATATGCGAAATTCTATCTCAAGGAAAAGAGGGACCTTATTTTGGATGTGCTCCAGGAGTATGAAAAAGTGATGACATTTTTGGTGAATGAGTCTAATTTATTGATGTACTTTTGTATGTGCAACTCATTTTTTGGACAGTAAGGAACTTTGAAGTGCATTTTTTTTATTTTCAAAGAGCCAGCAGGGGATCAAACTCTCTTCTTTCGGTGTGTCAAATTGTTCAAAAATGGCGTTAGTGAACTTGTCAGAAGCACCCACACGTTTATATTTCTTACGTATCGCTCTATTCTAGTTCGAAATCTGGTTTGATCCTGCTGGCTCTATGCAAATCTCCTTTTATTAGATTTCTTTTGTATTGCTTTGGAACCGACGATGTCTAATGGATCGGTAATTTATTCTCTTTTTGCACCACCTTACAACATAGAAAGCCATCTGGGTTTCTAGGTATTTGGGTGTCCGGGAGTTTTGTTCGATTCATTTCAATAGTCAGTTTTATATTTTTATAGAATGAGTCGAATTCGTTGAAAATTACATCGTCCTTGTCTTTCTTCCTTTTCAAATATGTGTCGTCTACATATCTCACGTAAAACAGTGGGTTTTGGGGGACAACAACTTTTTCTTCTGTATGGTTCAGAAAGCAACTGGAAAACACAACGGATAAAGAGTTTCCATAGAAACACCGTCAATCTGCTCATATAGCTTTCTATTTGCTGAGAACACATTCTCTGTGGTGGGTTTCAACAAGAGTTGTGATGTAATGAGACATCTTCCTCGTCACGTTGGAGTGAGGGTAAACTATTTAAGAGGGAGAGAAAGGATTGCGTGTTGAATATTATAAATTGATTTTCAGCCAAGGGCTTTAAGTATTGAGCAAGGAATTTACCAAAATTGTAAAAGCAAGTGCCTGTTTGATCAATTATTATACGTATTTATAAATTATTTTTATTCATAACCGATAAACTTTCGTATTTGTGTTTTTACCGTGGCAAAAAAGCTCGCAGGTTGGTTTGATGGAGGTCTGGTGAAATTGTATTTTTTTATGTATGTTCTTCAAATATCTAAGCAGGAAGCTCCGTTATCACTAAATTAAGCGGTGTCGTTGGAGTGTTTTTCATACTTGAAAAAGTTATGTTGATAACGAAAAGCTTCGTATCTTTATAAACTAATTAGTGTTTTGAAATGTTACTCAATTTCATGTGAATACATTTGTTTCACAAAAATTTTTGAAAACCTAAAACTTTGAATAGCAATATCTACACAACAATAACAGGAAGCATGCTCATTGGGTAATCAGCTGGTTTTGTCCTTTCTTCTTTTCTCTGCAGAATTTTTGCAGTATCTTTCATGGTAACATACCTTAAAATTCAGTTCTCGAATATAAGAAATGCATTCCTATGATTATTATCTATAAGTACATTCGATAAATAATTTTTTTATTTTATTCGAATTTAATTGAAATAAGCCAACAAACCGCATCGCTCGTCGCACAGGTAATAGAGTAGAAGATTTGATGTTTATGCATTGGATTTAAATTTTGATGGGTATAAACCTGGCTGTCAAACTCACTAATTCATTTGAACCTAGTTCACACTTTAACATAGCATTATATGCTTTCTTTTTTCTTTTTTACCCCCATGTTCCGCCATTATATGCTTTTGACGTAAGTTATAGCAATAACTGTATTGTTGCATTGTTTTTATCAAACCATTCTTGGTTTTTAGACTTCAGAATTTTTACAGGCTATATCTCCTGTTTTTTTCTTATTTTTTTCCAAAACACCATTTTTTGAACCAGCTACATTCTGACGTTTAGGTGATCTCGTATCAAAACTACGGTTCTTAAGTTTAGCTCGAATGAGCTGATGGTCAGTAACATGCAGCAATATGCATCGCACGGAAGATTTGCACATCGGCTATATCACGCCTTCAGACAAGCAGAAAATCAAGCAAACACGATTGGTTCAAGCCAGGTTGCCTCCAGATAGTTTTGAACTTATCCTTTATTTGGAACATAGTATTGGGTATCTGAAAATCCGTTGCTATACAACATTAAATCAATCAATCAATCAAATCCGTTTAATAGCCCGTTTTCCTTTACCAAAGGCTGAGCTTTTTAAAAGATCTATCTCGAAGTCGGCCTTTCCATTCGGAGCGATCGAGTGGATCTGCACAAACCATGTCTAGCTTTCTTTTGTCATTCAATATGAGCTCTTTCAAAATCCTTTTGGGCTTACCAGGCTTCTTGCAAGTATCTTACTTTAACTTTCGCATCTGGGAGATCCAACCCACGCTACGCTCTACATGTCCAAACCACCTCATTCTGCTTGTTCGAAAAACTACCTCAACATCCCAAACGTCAAGTTTTGAAATAAGTGAAGTGGCTAAGAAAATAAATCCTTACTCATGTGAAGAACTATATATACACTGAATTTAAAAAATTTTACGTCGATCTATGAAAGAATTTTAGTGAATTTGTTTAGCAAAAAAAACAGCTATAAAAGTTACACTGAATTTCACAGTGTTAAAACGCATCGAGTCGTTTCAAACACCAACGTACCCGGTTTTTTTTTCTTTTTTTTTTCCCTACCCCGAGCCCCCTAGTCCTGGTTGGGTGCTCCTCATGTCCCCATCAAGACCGTCCAGTGGTCGAAAAGCTCAGCCGCTCTCACGGAATCAGTCAACAGACTCTCGGGACCCAGTGTTAGTAATTATTTTAGGGCAGGTGAAGAGATGAGGGTTTTTATGGCGAAATGAACATGAAGGTGAAAGATGAGATGAAGGTGAGATATTGTTGAGGTATGAGAAAATGAAAGAAGATTTGTTTAATCTGAGTTGGGCGAGAGTGCGGCGAGTGTGGTGGTCTAGGGTGGTTTCTGATTCATGAATGGGTGGGGGTTGCTTGCTGAGGATTTTGTTGTGAGTGGATGATATGTAGTCATGAACTATTTTTGTGTGTATTGTTTTCATGTTGTTTTTTATTTGTGTGTGAGAGGTGGTCTGGGTGGAGGAGGGTATGTTTAGGGTGTAGTTGATGTTGTTGAATGGGGATTGTTTTTTGTATCTGGGGTGGGCTTCTTGTGTGGTGAGTGGGTGTAAGAGATGAGTGGTGTGAAGGGTTTTTTGTTATAGTTGTGATATGTGAATTTTGAGGTGGTTTTGGAGTGAGAGGATTTTGGTCTCTGAGTGGAGGTGTTGGGTGTTGGTGTCTAGGGTGCAGCCAGTGATTGTTCTCAAGGCTGCGTTTGGATTTTTTGGAGTTTGTTGAGGGAGGTGGATGAGATGATGGGTGACCAGATGGTGTTGGCGTATTCGATGATGGGAAGGAGTAATGTTTTGTATGTGGTGATGAGTGTTTCTTTGCTTTTTCTTCAGTGTGTTGATGTGAGGAGTTTTAGGAGATTGACTGTTTTTTTTTGCTTTAGTGATGGTGTTGTCTGTGTGGGTATTTTAGTTTGGGGTCAAAAGTTAAGCCAAGGATGGTAGGGTTGGGAATGTTGTTGATGTGGATGTTCAGGGGTTCGTCATATTCTGATGGGTCTGGGGTCATGAGAGTTGATGTGGTTTTGATAGGGTTGATTTGTAGGTTGTTATTGTGAGCCCATGCGTGTATTTCATTGAAATATGAGAGAAGGTTCTGGGTGGCTGTGTTGATGTTGGGGTGAAATGATGTTATGGTGATGTCGTCTGCGTAGGTGATGAGGTTGAGTGAGCTGTTTTTGGGGAGTGGTATGTCTGAGAGGTATATGTTGAAGAGAGTGGGTGATAGGACGCCCCCTTGGAGAACACCTGCTTTGATGTTTGTGTGTTTTGATGTGTGATTGTTTTATGAGGTGTATTGTCGGTGGCCTTCAGGGTAGTTGTCCAGGAATTTTATAATTGTTGTAGGAATGTGGGTATTGTGTATTTTGTGGATGAGTTGGTGGATGTTGACCGTGTCCGAATGCTTTGGTCATGTCGAGAGCGGTGAGGATTGTTCTATGGGGGGGTTTTTTGTTTATTGAAACCAGTGAGTATGGTGTTTTTGATTTGATGTAGGGCTGTGGTGGTGGAGTGTGCGGCTCTGAAGCCGTGTTGGTGTGTTGGGAGGATTATATTAGTGGTGATGTGTGGGAGGATGATTTTTTCTAGAGTTTTTGCTATGGGACAGAGTAGGGCTATTGGTCTGTATGAAGAGAGAAGAAAAGGGTTTTTGTTGGGTTTGGTGATGGGAATGATTTTCGAGGTTTTCCATATTTGGGGTATAGTGTTTGTGTTGATTGTGATGTTGTAGAAGTTGGTTAGGTGTTTGATGGCTATTGGTCCTAAGTATTTGAGATGTTTGATGTTGATATTGTCTGGTCCTGAGAGTTGTTATTTTTAGATTGTTTTATAGCGAGGATAATATCTGATTTGGTGATTGTTATTGGGGTAGATGTGAGTGATTTGGTGAGTGTTTGTTATTCTGTGAGTGGGGTTGGAGAAGTATTCTGTGGTTGATTTGAAATATTCATTTAGTGTGTTGGCTTTTTGTGTGTCTGTGTGGGCTGTTTTGTTGTTGTGAGTGATGGTTGTATTGGTGGGAGTGGTAGGTTTTTTAGGGTTGAGGGCCTTTACTGTAGCCCATAGGTTTGAGATTTTTTTTTGTGGTCCCAGTCGGCTTTCAGGTGCTTTTCCCATTTTTGTTTTTTGTGTTGTTGATGAGGTGGGTGATGTGTTGGTTGAGTGTGGGTAGTGAGGAATCTTTGTTATTAAGGGCTCTGGTGTGGTTTCGTTTCGATATGACTGAGGAGATTTTTTCGGAAAGTGGGGTGTGGGTGGGTTTTATTGTTACTTCGGAAATTTTTTTGCGATCTGATGCGAGTATAGCGTTTGTAATGAGGTGGTTAGGTGTGTGGGGGTCTTCGTGAAGAGGGGTGTTTTTGAGTGTGTGTTCTATGTCCTTGGTGTTTTGGTCTACTTCTGTGTGTTTGGCTTTAGCGCATAGGATGTTTTAAGATTTTTGAAGGTATAAAAAAACACGTTTTTGTTGGTAAAAGTTTTGATTTTTTTTTTATTATTTTTATTTTTTTAAGTTCATGACTTACGAAAAGTCTTTCCGTTCGCTATTGACAATGCTTTTTTCGCTAATTCCCAGTTATTTCTAGATTGGATTATTGAAACTTTTTCTGTGCTCTGCTCAACTATCTGATGCGTTAGATTAAACCTTTCTATAAGCACGTAGCTAAAACGGTTCTGATTACTTCAGTTCTTCTCATGACTGTTTTGATTGTCTGCACTGGCTACCTGTTATCCAAAGATGCCAGTTCTTCATTTTTAAAGTGGGTCTTCTTATTTGAGTGGAGTCGGGTATGGTGAAAATTTTAGAACCATAAACACTGCAAATTATGTGTGCTGTATATTTTAAAGCAAAAAGTTTATTAGAAAAAGTTGAAATTGGTGTTTTTAAAGTCTTTTGGTGGCATTAAAATACTATAATATATAAACATATTAGAATTTACATTCTTCATTAATTTCTATTAAAAAGGAAATTTTTCTGAAAATTTTGAATTTGATAAATACACAATTTTTAAAAAATACTTCATCGACTTATTAACACGTGTAGCTGGCAAGTATATTTTGTGCAATGTTCCTTGGCTTTTCAATCATCTTTTCAAGACGTTTGAGGACATAGCTAGTTAGTTTCATAGATCAAGAAATTTTATTCGAATAAAAAATTTTTTTTGAAATTTATGTTAATACTAGCTAATATTTTTTAAATTTTTTCTTGTAAAAGAGATTTGACTAATTAAAATTTAGTCAAAAATATACAAATACGTTCTTACTCCTACTATCTATAATGTATATATAAAAATAAAACATTGGATTTTTTCAATTTATATGATCAAACTTTATTCAACATGGACACATATAAAGAAACAGCAATGGCATCGTTGATGATGTTGCGAGAAGAAGTGGCGTTGGAAGTGAAAGTGCATTGGAAATCTTCTTTCATCACTACTCAGAATGCGTGAGTGTATTTTGATAATCGACTGATGGTTCATTAGTTTCCAGAACGCACTTAATTTAAAAGTTGTTACAGGTATCTTTCCGAAGGCTTGAGTAAAATTTTTGACGAGGCTTTTTATGAATTGTCAAGTTTTCTAAACCGGTTATAGACTCTCAGATTTGTTTGTTTCATTATTATTTCAACTTCTATATACATTATTTCAGATGGTTTTGGCTTTTTGAGTTTTTAGTTCCTACGATGATTCTTTTTATTGTTGCAGAGTTAGTGACTTCCCATTAAAATTCGAAATAAAAATTTTTCAAAAAAGCAAAAAATTTTATAAAAAGTATACTTCACAGTGCGGCCCATGATGTCATCAATTACTACCTGTATGACCATTACGAAAACTTCATCATAAATAACGTTGTCCAAGAAATCGACCAAAGACGGTTATCAAAATTCAATGCTCAAATACTTCATTAATTTAGTATTTTCAGCCCCAAATTTCTTTATTCAAGGTGAAAACCTTTCAAAAAGTTTAACAAAATGTCACGAAGCTTTTTCAAGTAACTTCATTGTCTTTCATCTTCTTTAATGACACTTCCATATCACCACGATTAAAACCAAAAAGTGCTAACTTTTTTTATTATTGCTACATTTTTCGATATTAATCAAATGATAATATTTTTTCATCTCTTATAGCGTTTTCATCAGTCTTTATTACCTCCAAAAATACCATGAAGTGTTTATCATTATGTTGTTTTTCTCAAAAGAGGTACTTTTCCTTCTCGCTTTTATTGTTTCTCTTTTTATTATGATTTTCTTTTATTGCAAAGTTAGCTGTGGTTTTCAATCTATTGGAGATTTTTTTTAATTATCTACTATACTGAAATTATGTTCTATTTTTATTTCTATTTATCTTGGTAATTAAAAATTTTTTTTATCAAATATTGTTCTACTGAAATAGATGGCAGTTTTATATTAGATAATCTTTCAATATGTTAAAGATGAATTTTTCAAATACGTCTTTGTGTATTTTCTTTCTATTTTTATATTTTTGGACTTGCGAAGACCAATGAAATAAAACTACTTTTTTTTAATTACCCTAAATGTATCAAAACCATACTTTTCTCCCGCAGATAGAAGTTAATCATTTTTTGATATAGATTTCGGTATGAACATTCTACATTGTATAGTTTATTGGAAAATTTGGGAATAAATTTTCATTGTCAAGTGACATTTTATTGAAAGGTTTGAGAAAATCTTCTGTTATTTATTATATATTTAATATTATTTTTGAGACGCAGACATAATTCACGAAGGTTGATTTCAAAGTTTACATTCAATAAAGTCATGCTGTGCTTTCTCTCCAAATATTACTTTTTGTTACTTTCAGGTTTTGTTGTGTAACCAAAAAATTTTCTGCTTTTGAAACCCCAACTTTGATATTTTAAAAGTCCAACTTGTCAACTTCCTTTAAATCCAACTTGCCACCTTTATACGTCTTTCTTGAATTCCAAAGATTTTATTTATTATTTCATAAACACTTATGACGTTAGCAAAATACAACATCACTTGTTTCTTATCATTTTTAGACCAAAAAAGTTATTAAAATATGTGTTTTGCAGACAAAAACGAAACCGGCCAACCATATTGCCTCTAAAGAGACAAGAGAGCAAATTGTATATCATATCAGGTAACACCTTCAAAACAAAAATTTTTCATAGTGTAAAAAAAAACTACTGTATAAGGAAGTGACTTAACGGAGAAGGAAAGGGATGAACGATTTTGGAAACTGTTGGTCACAACGGCATTTCTCCTTATTACAATCTTCATCTTTCTTATTGACCACTATGTCTATAATACTGTCAAGTTGGTTAAGTTGTTAATCTTATAAATAATGCTTTTTCAATTTCAACAATATGCAGGTATTTCCAAGAAAACCTGATAGTAATTAAAGTTTTCTCACAGAGTATGCTTCGTTTTGGTTTAAGTTGATTTCATTCATTTTCATTATTATTTTGGAAGTTTTTATGAAAATCTTCAACGGGAAGCATTCTTAAAACTTATGGTTTTTATTCAATTTTCTTAAAACTAAAAATATTTGCAGTTTTATCCATGAAGATAAAGGTATTTCAAATTTTTAATCAATTTTTTGATATCTTTGAACTTTTTATTGGCATATCAGGGCAAAGGAGCCTTATCAGAAATCATGGAAGGGTTGGTAGATGCTTTTGCTGACGTCAAAAACGAAGATCCTCACTTGAATGAGTCACAGTTTTATATTGATTCTATCATTGTTACATTTTTTATTTTATTAGTCACGATTTGATAAAGTTTCATCCGCTTGTGCTGCCTCATATGGCGTTAACCAAGTTGTTGTTTTTTGCTATACCTTGGGACATTTTATGCCTCTAGTTGTTACCCTTACATTTTATACGTACAATTTCAAAATTTTTGAAGACTTCATAATCGATGATTTTCTAAACCTTTTTTTTGGCTTTTTTTGAAATCCCATATGGCACTTCTATTTCAAAATTTATCACAAAGAAACTGTTTCTGCTTGCACTCGTTTTTAATTATATTCACCAGCATTTGAATCATTGATGGTTATCGTAAAAGTTTGTCTAAATCAATCATCTCTGTTAGTTTGATCTCACACACGTTTTCGTTTTCAAACTTGCTTGTCGTTAACATATTTACCCAAACCTGTGAGGCTAGAATTTGAAGCTGTTTGATTTGCTCTCTATATGCATTTCAATTTCTCGAAATAAACGCCTAGTTGCAGAGTTGATTTTGCCGTATGAGTGGTTGCTTTTTCTGTTTTGCAAGATTTCCTGTTTTTGCAGTGTGCATTGAAAAATTGTGCCAATCTTACTTTTTTGTTACGGTTGTGAGACGTGTTGTAGACGTATAGCGCTTCTTTGGTGAATGTGTCATAGTAGAAATGCTTCTAAAAATATATTTCTTTCTCATCGGTCCGTGAACGTATCTGAACAGCGGAACTTTTTCACTAGTTTTTAGTCACATTGCTAAAGTAATGCATGTGCGGTAAATTGTTAGTGTACTAAGACTTAACTGACTCTGGAAGCAGCCAAAATTTTGGGAAGTGTTTGAAGATAGAAAGATGTTAATTTTCAGTTGGAATACGTCTAGTAAAAAGTTAGTGTGGTTTCCACCAATTATTTGCTTCCGCAGTGAAGGAAACGAGATTGAATCGTTTTGAAAAGCTTTATTGCTGTAATGAAAAACCCACACTTGTATTGACTAGCATGTGTGCATCTCTTCTATTGCAAATATCTTTTGGTATCATGAGAAACAACATAAATTGTGTAGCTTCAACAGGATCAACTTTTTTTCACCTGAAAGATGACTTCTATAATTATGTTTGAAGACAGCTCAAAACACCTTTGCTCGAAAATTTTAATGAAATAGTTTTTATGAAGAAAATAACTAAAAACTTTATAAAAGTTAATCAAGACTGAAACATTGTTCGATGAATAAATTTTTTATTTCTTAACCCGTTTGTGCCCAAAATGTTAATGGCAGTAATTCTTTATTGAAACTTTTGTTCCTACCTTAAAACAACCTTATGAAAACATAGAAAACAACAGATTTTAATTTTGAAAAAAAATAAGCGAGATAGAGGGTGATTTTATATGAGATCGATGGGCAAGTGTTAGCAAATAGTAGCAAATAGGCTTTTAACCGCATAGCATTAAAAAAAGTAGTTTCAAGAATTTAGTTCACTTTAATTTGATTTTTAAAACCAATATATAAAAATATTTAAAATTTATATAATTATACGTAATTAAAAGTTTTCAAAAAGTTCTAAAAAAAAATTTTTTTTCAAAATTATTATGGATTTTTCACGGTTTGTTCTAATATTCAACTGGCAGAAAACGAAATTTCACATATAATAACCAAAAAATATTTGAACAACAGAAAACGAAATTTCACATATAATAACCAAAAAATATTTGAACAACAGAAAACGAAATTTCACATATTATCGAAAAATTCATCAAATTTTTTGGAAATAAAAATTTTCATTCTTATTTATCATTATGATATAACTAAATTCAAGCTATGCTCAAAGTAACCATGAATTTTTCCAGTGTCTGTGGTCCAGCGGTGCATGTCTTGTTTTGGCATCTTCTTTGGTCATTTCTAATTATTATAACATGTTTTTGAAGATTGAAATAGGCATCATTAAAAGCTTGTGGAGGCCTTGAACAGTTGTATCTTTTGATTTGCTGTTGCCTAAATGCAGAGTTTTTGAAGTAGAATCGGCTAATTCCTCCCCTAAATGTGACCAAAACCGTTTTTGGGCTTTTGTATCCCTTTCCTCGTTTGACCAATTACAGATTATTTGAAAGTTTATTACTGCCATACCAAGTATTCTTGTAAACATTGGCCAATAAGATTTTAGCCTTTATTGTGGTGGCATTTTTGCTTGCCCACCAATCGTCCTTATCCACTCCACACATTTTTGAGCCAAATGTTTCAAATACATTAAGCCGTGGAACTAAAACTTTGATTATAATTCATTTTTCCAACAAGTTACTTCATGAATAAGTTCAGCTGCATCATAATTTGTTCCAAAGTTTACCATAGTATTATCTAGCCACCTCACAATTAAAATTTCTTCATTGATATCGAAACTATAGCTGTGTGTCTCTTTTTGCTTATTCGTTGTTTTTTTGTCAGTCAAAGGGCCTTTTCTTAACCTGTCATTTTTATATTCTCTGTTGCTCAAAAACCAAAACTTTTTAGATGAATCAATAATGGATAACTTGTGAAAAAGTTGTCAAAAAATGCAGTGTGCGATTGGATTTCTTCTACCGTATCCAACGTTTTCAGAAAAACTTATGATCTTAGTTGTAGGCCTTTCCGTTGATCTGATAAGTTTTTACCACAATATAGGTTAAAGTTAGAGCAATAGCTTGAAGAACCGCACAATACCCAAAATTCGTAGCCAAATATAATTGGCTTGTCCCTAATAAACTGTTTGAGTGTGTAATGTATGAAATTTTGTTTCACTCAATTATAAAAATAAACTAATATTCACAAAAAGTTATTTTTCATTAATTTGACTATTTTATTTATTTCTTGTAATATTCTGTTTTTTAAAATTCAAATTCCACGAATTATAATGTATTTTGTGTAAAAAGCCCATTTGCTAACACTTGTGGCCATTGATCTCATATGAGATCAGCAACTTTTAATGCCTTTAATTCTGTCAATTTTTCATGTATCTCTAGTTTTATAATTTTATAATATTAATTAAGGATAACTTAAAAATACTCCATTTTGTTCCAACATAAAAATAAATTATTATGCCTTAATTGAATGTTTTTCGATAAACGTCCGTCAAAGGGAAGTTTGGGCAATTTTAAGCTTAATATTATAAAATAAAAATTCAAGGAAAATGAATTCAATATTGAAGATATAACCCTAGATAATAATAAAAATTAATTGGATTTGGATAAATATTAACCAATAATTAGTAAAACTGTTAGATGTGAGTGATCTCATATGAGATCAATGGGCACAAACGGATTAATAATCTCGTGATGCCACAATCGTTAAAAGTCCTCAGGCTAGCTTCTTGTTATTTGAGATTATATTAGCCGTTTAATTTTCGTCCTTCATTTAAACCTAATTGATTTTTAATAAATTAAAGTGTTTTGAATAAGATTATTGTATTGATTATTTTTTATTTTGAAATATTATGATGTCATAATTTTGTATCAATAAAATATTCGAAACAATATACCAGATGTGTGCACATGATAAGTGAGGTAGATTACAAAGGAATGCTTCAGATTGGTAGAAACTTTTCGCAGTACTTTTTTCATTATTTCATCTTAATTTAAAATTTCAGGCTTACTCTTCCTCTACTGTTACTTCTCAATTTTCTTCAAGCACAAAATGATGCGCTTCAAAGTTACCGTTTTAACAAATGAATTTTTGTGCTTGAATTTCATACAATAACATCAAATTATGAGAAGTTTTATGTTAAAATCTAATTCGCATTTCAAACCATTCAATACCTAGATCAGGTTGTGTGATTATTTTTTTCCTAAAAGACGTTTGCATAGAGGTATGTGGTTGTATAACCATATATTGAGAGCTCGTATTCCTCTCATGAAAATGACGTTTGACCGGTAAAAACAATATGTTTATTTAAATACTAAAAATTTATTCTATTATTTATGATTTTTAATGAATATAAAGATATAAGCAAGGATCTCTTTATATTTAGTTATGTATAATAATCTCTAAACAAAATTACGGATCGTTATATTGTATAATTTCATTGTGGATACTATAATGACCCACCAAAAGGCGCAGAGATATGCTGGGTAGAAGAATCAGACAACCAAATTTAATAGATAAATTAGCATCCAGGTTTGTTCAAAATTTCATTCAATTTCTGAATTTTTTTGCAATGAATATTTATAATTCGATAATGTTTTGACTGCTGAGTATATTGTTTTATCAAGCTTTCAAATTGACGCAATTATACCTGTATTTTGTGTAAGATATATGTAATAAAATGTATATAAAATATCTCATTAAGGTTCACTCTTGTGGAAGATTGTTTGTCGTGCATGGCATATGAAAGTGTGTTTTGTGTGATGTGTGGTGTGGATGGAGGACCGTATGACCAGGGATTCACTAAATGTGATAACTTCTCATGTACTGGTTCGTGAAAAATTACACTGTTTTTCTTAGTAGTTTTAATATGAATTATTGGGATAAATTTATATAAAATGATGGGGTATTTGTCACCCATTAGATATATGTTTTTAGTTGAACATGGTTATTTTGTTAACAGGCGTCTATTGTTTGGAGTGTTTTGAGGAAAGCAATCATTTGTGTGTCTTGTGTTACAAACTTATATCCTACGATGACGAAGAGGCAAGTTTTCATCTTGCTGCGTTACATTATTCAAATGATATTATTTTATAGAAATAACATTAATTTCTTTTTAAATAATTTCAAGTGATATTCGAAGTTTTGAATTGAGAATTTTTAAGAGTATTTGGCGATCTTATGCAATTCGCATAACTCGAAGTTAATTTAAGTTTAATGTAATGTGTTTTGTGAATTTTTTTGGAAATTATCTATTAAATTCAGGGCATTTACGAAAACTATAAAATTCTATTGAATCTACAGAATTCAATTTTGGGGATGTATTATTTTTATAGCGCTTTGTTCACAACGTTCAGGGACGCTTTTTTACGAACCACTTAAAAAAAAGTTTTGAGATTTTTAGAAAAATATGTCAAGTTAGAGAAATTTCAAGTCAAGAAGAAAGAGTTCTTCCGAGTAAAGAGGCAAAGAAGGATAAAGCAGATTTAGCATAAAAATGGGAGAAGAATGGTAGAGTTAAAAGCGAGAATCTTAGGCCAGCACGCTTGAAAGGTGAAATAAGGTGTCCCGAGAGAGGCGGGCCTACACGTGGTCGGAATATGTCCCCAAGAAGAACAAATCTGCCTCAAAACCCCCCGTCCTCTCTCTCTTCAAAAGAAGGACCTCAAATCAGGCCATATTTTTTATGGCCTGCCCCAACCAAGACTCGGACTGGTGAATAAGGGCTCAGCTGCTTCTTGCAGGAGATGTGGAAAGCAACCCGAGACCCTTGTGGTACTGTGCTATATGTGCACATAAAATCACCTCATATCAAACCTCCATCCAATGCAATCATACCACTCCTCACTGGATTCCCCTCAAATGCTCACACATCATACTCAAATCCTACCCACCCTCATTCATATATCACACACATCAAATTCCTACCCCAAAAACTTTTCTCCACATAACAACCTAACACAAAAAACTATTCACACACACCAACAAACCAAACCAACCACCCAAAACCAACCAACTCCTCCTTTAACAACACCATACAACATCAACATAATACAGCTCCACATCAACTCAATCACCAAGAAAACAACTGAACTCACCCACCTAATACACAAACAAAAAATACACATTATCACACTACAAGAATCCAACCTCAACAGCAATCACAAAACCCCAAACATCTATAACTTCTCAGCCATTAGCCTAGATAGACCCTCATCCCAAAAAGGTGGAGATTTGCTAACCTACATCAACAACAACATAACCTACTCACAAATCTCCACTCCCACAAACCTGATCACAAACAACATCGTAATCATCACAACAAAAATACATCTCAAACACACCAATCTACACATTTCAAACGTCTACATCCCACCCAACACCAACAACATAGGCAACTCAATCACCAACCTATTCATCCACCTCACAAGCCTTCCCAATTCAATAATCACGGGTGACTTTAACGCCTACTTACAAATATGGCACTCTCCTTTCACGGACCACAGAAGCCAACTCATAACCTCACTCATCCTCAATTCAAACCACATCATTCTCAACCAAAACACTCCCACCCGACTACCATTCAACCCAAATCAACAAATTACCTCTCCCGACATCACCACAGCAGACACCACAATATCAGCCAACCTCACTTGGCAAACACTTAAAGCCTTGTACTCCGACCATCTTCCCATCCTCATCACATTCAAAAACAAATACAAAATACCCACAACTAAACCCCTCAGAACTCTCACTAACTACAAGAAAGCCAACTGACCCCAATGCACCAAACACATAGAACACGCCCTCTAAAACATCCCTTTCCACGAAGACCACCACACAGCTAACCACCTCATTACAAACGCTATACTCGCATCAGATCGCAAAAAAATTTTCTAAGTAACAATAAAACTCACCCACACCCCACTTTCCGAAAAAATCTCCTCAGTCATATCGAAACGAAACCACACCAGAGCCCTTAATAACAAAGATTCCTCACTACCCACACTCAACCAATACATGACCCACCTCATCAACAACACAAAAAACAAAAATGGGAAAAGCACCTGAAAGCCGACTGGGACCACAAAAAAAAATCTCAAACCTATGGGCTACAGTAAAGGCCTTCAACCCCAAAAAACCTACCACTCCCACCAATACAACCATCACTCACAACGACAAAACAGCCCACACAGACACACAAAAAGCCAACACACTAGATAAATATTTCAAATCAACCACAGAATACTTCTCCAACCCCACTCACAGAATAACAAACACTCACCAAATCACTCCCATCTACCCCAATAACAATCACCAAATCAGATACTATCCTCGCTATAAAACAATCTAAAAATAACAACTCTCAGGACCTGACAATATCAACATCAAACATCTCAAATACCTAGGACCAATAGCCATCAAACACCTAACCAACTTCTACAACATCACAATCAACACAAACACTATACACCAAATATGGAAAACCTCGAAAATCATCCCCATCACCAAACCCAACAAAAACCCTTTTCTCCTCTCTTCATACAGACCAATAGCCCTACTCTCTCCCATAGCAAAAACTCTAGAAAAAATCATCTTCCCACACATCACCACTAATATAATCCTCCCAACACACCAACACGGCTTCAGAGCCGCACACTCCACCACCACAGCCCTACATCAAATCAAAAACACCATACTCACTGGTTTCAATAAACAAAAACCCCTCATAGAACAATCTTCACCGCTCTCGACATGACCAAAGCATTCGGACACGGTCAACATCCACCAACTCATCCACAAAATACACAATACCCACATTCCTACAACAATTATAAAATTCCTGGACAACTACCCTGAAGGCCACCGACAATACACCTCATAAAACAATCACACATCAAAACACACAAACATCAAAGCAGGTGTTCCCCAAGGGGGCGTCCTATCACCCACTCTCTTCAACATATACCTCTCAGACATACCACTCCCCAAAAACAGCTCACTCAACCTCATCACCTACGCAGACGACATCACCATAACATCATTTCACCCCAACATCAACACAGCCACCCAGAACCTTCTCTCATATTTCAATGAAATACACGCATGGGCTCACAATAACAACCTACAAATCAACCCTATCAAAACCACATCAACTCTCATGACCCCAGACCCATCAGAATATGACGAACCCCTGAACATCCACATCAACAACATTCCCAACCCTACCATCCTTGGCTTAACTTTTGATCCCAAACTAAAATACCCACACAGACAACACCATCACTGAAGCAAAAAAAAACAGTCAATCTCCTAAAACTCCTCACATCAACACACTGAGGAAAAAGCAAAGAAACACTCATCACCACATACAAAACATTACTCCTTCCCATCATCGAATACGCCAACACCATCTGGTCACCCATCATCTCATCCACCTCCCTCAACAAACTCCAAAAAATCCAAACGCAGCCTTGAGAACAATCACTGGCTGCACCCTAGACACCAACACCCAACACCTCCACTCAGAGACCAAAATCCTCCCACTCCAAAACCACCTCAAAATTCACATATCACAACTATAACAAAAAACCCTTCACCCCACTCATCTCTTACACCCACTCACCACACAAGAAGCCCACCCCAGATACAAAAAACAATCCCCATTCAACAACATCAACTACACCCTAAACATACCCTCCTCCACCCAGACCACCTCTCACACACAAATAAAAAACAACATGAAAACAATACACACAAAAATAGTTCATGACTACATATCATCCACTCACAACAAAATCCTCAGCAAGCAGCCCCCACCCATTCATGAATCAGAAACCACCCTAGACCACCACACTCGCCGCACTCTCACCCAACTCAGATCAAATAAATCTTCTTTCATTTTCTCATACCTCAACAAAATCTCACTCTCATCTCATCCTTCACCTTTATGCCCACTCTGCCAAACACACATTCACGACACCTCTCACCTTTTCACCTGCCCCAAAATAAATGTCACACTGGGCCCCGAGAGTCTGTGGACCGACCCCGCGAGAGCGGCTGAGCTTTTTGACCACTAGACGGTTTTGATGGGGACATGAGGAGCAACCAACAAAACTAGGGTGCTTGGGGTAAAAAAAAATATTAAATAAGGTCTGAAAGATGAAAAAGAAAGTTAAAATTGAAGAATGTTTCCATCAAAGAACAGATTTTAATTGAAGAGCAACAGTGAAAAGAGCCAGTCAAGGTCTACAAAATATGGAGAGATATGAGATTATTAGGGGTATAAGAAACTAGGGGAGCTCAAATTTTTAGTAGGCCATATAATTTAATAAGTCTGCAAAACAAATTTCACATAAATGTGCTGAAATGACGTTTAAAAATCCACTTTTAAAAAACTTTATTTGAGTCCGCATATTTATTTTTTTTTTATAAAACCATTTAGAGCTAAAAATGGTTCAAGTTTAAAAAATGAATTTTGTTTAAAAGTTAAAAAAAGAGTTTAAAAATTATGAATCCTTCATAAACATAGTTTTCATTTTTAAATGGGCAGATAAGCGAAGAGATTGACAGTAGTGATGAAGATGTTGCAAAAGACAAAAGGCTCTTGGTTAAATTATCGAGTAAAACTCATTAATGTTTATATAAAACCTAAAGTTCTGTCATTCTTTGTTATTACTAATTCATAAGAATTTCCTATTGTGGCATCTATTTCAAATAAATTATGAACTTATCGGCCATGATTGTTTTATTTCTATTAAAATATTATCAAAAATGAATTTGTATTCTTACAAAAAAGCACTATGCTTTGTAAAATCAGGAGTGAAGCAGATTTGGGGAAGATTTTTAAATTTTCTATTTCACCCGCTAAGAAAGCATTTAAATGGTATCATTTTTAAAATATTAACAAAAAATAAAAGAATGCTTTTCTAGCGGAAAAAAGTAAAAAATCTAATCATAACCCCGTCAGTCCTAATGGTCCATACAGAAATCACCTTGTTTTACATACTTAGCGTGAACTTCCATTTGCGTAAAAAAAACAGTGAAGATCTATAATACAATTTCGATCATCGAAAGCGTCCTATACAAACTATTAACAGCATGTCAAAGTGTTTCGGAAAATCCTTTTAATATTGATTAGACTGATATTAGAGCTCAAGTTATTGAAGTAGTATAATTCAAATATTTTTCAGATTTTTGCTATCATGAATTTAAATTAAAAATTTTCTACATATATTATTTTTTATGTTCAATTAACAAAATGAATAACCAATACAGTGAGTTTCTTCATCATCGGCATGTTTCGTGACTGTTACACATCGAAAACCTTGAAATTTCTGTTTTTACTCGATTAAAAATAACCTAATGTTGTTTTATTTTAAAACCAATGCAATAATTCTTGGTTATTTTTTATTGTGATCAAAATTTGAACCATCAATCGGTGTCAGTAGATAATGAGATTTATCTAAAAGAAAAAGCATCATCTTTGACAATTTAATTTTCAGTCTAACGTTTCCTAATAAACATCATGTGATTAGCTTTTCTTCCACGACTTGGCCATGGAGAGAAACTTGAGGTTGGGTCTGGCAGCCATGGTCTCAGGGAAGATGTAGTCCACATACTCCTCGATCTGCTCAATCTGTTCAAACATTTTAACAAAATAGCAGCCTCGATCTTTATATATAATTTTCAACAAATGTAGCTTAAACTTACCCCTTCATGCTGCACGTTTCTGTTTCTAAGTACTTTTTGAGGCATCATTTTTTCAACTTTATCCAAGCTTTCTTCATCACCTAATTCTTCCTGTAAATGAACATAACTATTGATTGAATAAGAATTCATAGTTTTGTTTTGAAAGAATTGTTGGATGATAAAAAACTGCGCTGTGAATGACCAAGATATATATGTTCTTCATACAACTGCAAGCACAACCATATGCTATAAAAAACACAATACTCAGTGCATATCTTGAAACTTGAAAATCTCAAATAGCAGTACCGCCCCAGCGTAATCACATGAAAAGTTCGTTTAGTCCATCAAGTTTCTGAACTTCCTTTGTCCAAATATTTTTTCCATGCAAAACCAACTTTAGCCTATCACGTTCTAAGTGGCAGTAAGTCGAATAACAAAAACTACAGTTAACCTCAACAGTAATTTCAGTTAAAGAAAAAGCTTACAATCTTTGAGTATATAAAACCAATATTCAAATAAAGTTTCTTGTCACCTCAAAAAGTTTCCATGCATGCAGAATGGCCACTCTTTCTTCCTTGAGATCTTCTTCCTTCATTTTGTCATGAGCTTCTTTGTATACTTCTCTCACTCGTTCTTCTCCACCTCCTGAAGACAACTCAAACTGCCCATAACTCAGCCACACCTCACAAATTAATTTAAGATATTGATTATTTGAGCTCATTGGAAAAAATAATTAAATCGGAAAAAGAAAATAAAAACAATATTTAACAGTGAAACACCTTTATATGGTTGGTGCGGTCAAGAATTCTACGGTAGATGGCTCTGACTTTATCAAACTCTTCCAATTCGGTTTCAAATTCAATATATGCCTTCCACAACTTTTCAGGAATGTCAAGTTGAACTTGTTGTGTTGCAAGTTCAAAGATTGCCCTGGCTCGATCTGACTCATGCAGACTTGCCTCCATCTGGGCGTACTTTTTGGTATTGATAATATATGGTGTTACCCCAAACTACATGATTTTTTAAATTAGTTTATTCTTATTTATTTATCTATTAAAAATGGTTTCAAAGTTTTTTATAATTTTTTCTCCCTCTACCCCATCTTCTGTCGTATAGGTTAGGAACGTACCCTATCTTCATCGTCAGGCTATCAGTGTAGGTCATAGGATGTTTTCTTTGCATATAAAGAACTTGTTTCGGAAAACTAGCTTGATGAGAACAAACTGATGAAACAGCCTGTGTGGGGTCCTCCAAAAAATTAGCTCGACAAGATAAAGTTAGTACTCCGAAAGATTAATGGGAAAAGCCGTTCAGATTCGTATCCTGAAAGGGTAGCAGCCCCACCAGACCTAAGCGCTAGGGCGCTAAGTAGGCGCCTCTTAACGTCATGCTCAGAACAAAATTTGTGAAAACACGTTTGTACAGAAAGTAGCTGAAATTTTCGATGAGTAAAACCTCATCCTAATTCATTATGAACTATGCTAATGAACTATAATAAGGTTTTAATTGTAGAAAATTTTAGTTCATTCCTGAATAAACATGTTTTTTAAAAAATTATTCATAATTTAAAAAAATTATATAAAATTCAAGTTTTAAAATGTAAATATAATATGCTGTAAAACCATGATCCAGGTAGTACTGTTGGTGGGTTGGAAATGCAGAAACTTCTCATAGATGGTCCTTATTCTATCAATCTCAAACAACTTGAGTTCCATGCCGATGTAAGCATGGAAAAGTTTTTCTTTTGGACACATTCCTATAGCCATGCCCTATTTTGAATCAATTTTTCATGAAAAAAGTTTTACGTTAAATATTATTAGATGAGGCATAACTTATTGGAAAAATTTAATTCTTAATGATATTGAAACAAGTGATAAATCTATGATTCAATTTCAGTGTCAATGAAAATTAAGAGGTGATCAAGCAAACATACCATGATCTTTCTGGCAGCCTGCAAGTTTTTCCTCCTCACCTCGAACTTGCTGTACATGATCCACACTTTAGCGAAAGTGAAGTGTTTGTGTGGAATCACCTGGTTCAAATATTGAAGTATTGAGTCTTGGTACGACATTGAACAATTACACCACGTCTATACCCTTCAATCTTATACCCGCATACAGACTAATAAATATGTGCTAAAGTATTCAAAAATAATTTCTATTTAAAAGCCATAATCGGACTTTGAGGCAGGTCTTGTAGACTTGTTCAGTCCTGTCCAAGTCCTTTGTCTCCAACTCCTCGTAGATGGCGTAGTTGATCCATAAATATATGTATCTGTCGTTTAAATAAGTCGTTAATAAGGTAAATTGAGTATTAAAAGTTGAGTTTGTAGCCTGGAAAAATCAATTTAAACTAACAAAAAAATTTTTTCACATTTAACATACAATTTAAATATATTTTTTGAATATTAATTTTTTTTTTATTATATATTAATATTTAAACATTCAGCCGGACAATCTCATTAATACATGGCCACCAACCTGCTCCAGTGGCGTTTTTCGAGGGAGGGAGGAACGTTTGAGATGGCTCTCTCATACACCTCCCTCACTTCAGCCACTTCACCATCGTCTTCCAACAGTCTGATGTAGCTGAACCAGGTCCAGTAATCAAACGGATTCTCACGGACCTTCTCTTCATAAATAAACCTTCTCTTGCTAACTATGACGTCTTCTATAGCTGATTTATCTCCATATTTCTTCTCATGGATAGTGTATAACTTGAAGATCTCCTCACACTTATCTTTGGAAAGCCTGTCCAAGGCAAACTTGTATATCATTCGAGCCCTTTCATGCTGTTTAGAGTGATCATGTATAAATGCTTAAACTTTTCATAGAATTAGCACAGAATTTTGATTAAAGAACGTTACTTTATCTGAAACATTATATTTGCAGACAAAAGATATCAACCTCTTTCTGTTGTTCCTCGAACTTAGCAAAGGCAATAATGAGTTGGTCACTAATGTGTTCATCCCCGAAGTAGTCCATGGCCCTCTCATACACCTTCCTGCTGCTGGCAATCATGCCATGCTTCTCTTCAAACCGAGCATATTTTATCCAATTCTTTACCTTTCATCAGTTGCAATATTTTAAGTTTTAGCATTCAAATTATTAATGCACTAATCACTAAAAAAAATTAAATTAATGGATTAATAGCTATAATGATCATTGAATGTTGGTACCTCAGGATGGACAAGGACAAAACGCTCATAAATCACCCTGGCTCGGTCAAACTCCTTGTACCTGTTGAAGTTCATTTGGTATGAATATTGAAATATCAAGAAAAAATCTTCTAAATAAATCTGATAAAGTAACAGTGACCTGAGTTCAAAGTTGATGAAGGAGTGCCAGGCCTGTTCCTCTGGCTGCCACTCCATCCACCTTTCAAACACCTGCCTACATCCTGCAAGAGATCAAATATTACATTTTTTATTTCAATATTCATGCAAACATAAATTTCATTTGATTTTAAATGAAAAATGACTGCTATCATTATCAATCATTACCAAATGTGAAACTGACCAGCGATGTTATTGAGTCTCTCCTCCATGTAAGTGTACTTATACCAAAATTGGTTGACTCTGGGTAGGATGGTGACAGCTCGGTCCCATATATTTCGAGCTGAGTTCACCTGCCTGCATCTGATAAGAGATTCAAACATTTTAGCTATCTTTTATTGAACCAATTAGTAAATGAAAATTTAATATATTTTATCAAAAAAAAATTTTTAATAGTATTACTACTGAGTCCAGTTTCAAAATGGAAAAATACCGAAAGTGAAATAATGCATTAAAATTTTAAAGGCAGTCAATTTAATTCTAAACTATGGGTGAGTATTAATCATTAAAACCAACCTCATCTCCGTCTCAGCATACTTCAACCAAAATGTGACATTTCTGTAGTCAACATCCAGAGCACGCTCGTATACAGATCTGGCACTGATTCAGTTGAAACAATAAAATTTATATTAATATTGATAATGAAAACAGTGAATGCAATTATATTTAAATATGGAACGATTCTTACTGATAAAATGTTTATAATAGTTTTTTTTGTTAAAAAATATGAATTTTTGAATCTTAATTTAAGCACAATAAAGACATTTATTTCCATTTTTTCCTACATCAAGAGGAGTGCTTTCTAAAACATACCTACCAAAACCCCAACTCGAGACTACTGTCTTACATACATACATATTGATAATTAATACAAGCACTTTTTTAAAGTCATTTAACTGAAGATATTTATACTCATTTCTGTATCTTGGTAGAAACACAGAGCTCCAAGAGAAAAAAACTTTTTATTATAATATATTGAAAGAATTGAATAGTTGAAATCAATTTTATACTCTAATGAAATTATTATAGCTAATCTTCATCATATTGAATTATACTGCTAAACATGGTCCTAGGATAAAAAGTCTAGATTATTGATACCACTTATAGCGTAATTTATAAAAATTGAAAAAATTTTTATAAAAGTTAATGTGAGCTAATGCCCAACTTGAAATTATCAGATTCAAGATCCACCCATTTCACACTTGAATAGTTTCTCTAGCTTCATAAAAAAATAAGAACCCACCACGCTTCATAACAATACCATAAAATCGGTTTGCTAAGAAGTCTATTTTTATACAGGTTATAACAGAAAAACAGCCTTAAATTGCGGACAATAAGTTTGGTTTAGTTTAAAATCATTGCTTAAGATAGATAGATAGATAGATAGATAGATAGATAGATAGATAGATAGATAGATAAATAGATAGATAGATAGATAGATAGATAGATAGATAGATAGATAGATAGATAGATAGATAGATAGATAGATAGATAGGTAGATCGATATAGATAGATAGATAGATAGACAGTTAGAAAGATTATAAATTGGGTTAAATCTCCACTATACTGAGGGTTGCTTTTTGGTTGTAGCACGTGGGCAATAAACAAGGGGATGGTTAGATCGGTGGACAGTTTCAACCGAAAAATGGTGCGGTATGTATGTGGGGTTTTCTGGCCAAACCGCATGAAAACAGAAACCGTGAATGCCCTGATTGAACCAGACTCTCAAATCGTGACAAGGCGACGCTGGCAAATGTTTGGCCATATTCTGCGCATGGATGATCTAGTTCCAGCTAAACAATCCACCATCAATTGCCTCAAGAAAAAAAACGCAAAGCGTGGAAGACCTAGTACCAGCCTTCTCACAACGATCAAACACGATCTAAAAGCCCACAAACTAAACATAGATCAAGCAGTTGAACTGGCGCAAAACAGGGACCTATGGAAGCTGGAGGGAAGCCGTACACCGGCGAACGAAGATCTTTGAAAATATTTGAACACTCAATTTTATCTCTATTTTTGTCTCTTCGTAAACCCTAATAAATAAATACTGAGGATGGCCAGATTTACTCCATTTAAAAAAAATTTCTTGCATTTTTATATTTTCCTAATCTCTATTCCTAGCTGAAGCATCTTTTTTACAAAAAAATTTCACTAATTTCTGATACTATTTTGTTTTCCCACTCAACCTACCCTCCTTTTTTAAAACCATCGATTGTGAGTGTCTTTAATACATTCTCCTCAACCCTACTCATTACATGAATAACTCATCTCACACCGCAAAGTTTCTTTTAAACTTAAGCTATCAATTTAAGATTTACTTTTGAGTCTAGCTGATAACTTTATCCCAAAAATTGCTCTAACCATAACTCTTCTTGTTCTTTTCAGAACATCCAACTCATTTTGTCTGACACTCAACCTTATTTCAAAATAGCATTACTGATCTAACAGAGCTTGCATAAGCTCGATCTTAGATTTTGAGTGAAAAACTCCAAGATAATAAAATATTGCTACATTCTTCAAGCGTCGCCCAGGCTGATCTCATTCATGCAGCTACAAATGCCTTAACGCTCTCCACTAGAATTACTTTACTTCCAGTATCAGCATCATTTCATTATAGTTAGCTCTATCCTTTCAACAGCTAGCTCACTTCCTCTTCCACCATTCATATTTTTCTTCAAATAAAAAAAAATTATTCACCCTCTCCAACTCACTCAGCCAAACATTCGAAACATTATTACATTATTCATTTAAAACATGCATACAAACCAAAATTTCAAAATTTCTATTCATCCTATAAAAAACTCTCTTTACCTTAGTACACCGCACCTGAACTTACATGTCTTGCACCTCACACAGTTTACCTTAGCCCTCTTACCACACACACCACATGGATCAATCTTAGCCAAGACAACAACCCCACTACCACCGCCCCTTTTCATGACCTTTGTCTTACCAAGATTAATCTTCAATCCTTTCCCTTCAAAGGATGCCTTCCAACGGATGAATTGTGTTTTCGGTTCTTCCATAGTCTTTGCCATCAAGACCAAATCATCTGCATAGAGCATCTTTTCTTCCGGCTTCAGGCAATAAAATTTGCACTATTGAAAAAAAAACGGTGAACACCTACACCAACATCAAATCCTTCCGAATGTCCACCTCCAACCTTAACCCGCGTTTTTGCTCCTTTGTACATCGACATTACTGCCTGAAGCAACCTTTCTAGGACCAACTTCTTCAGCGCCCATTCAATCACCTTTCTTGGCACCCGATCAAAAGCCTTCTCCAAATCAACAAAACAGATAAAAGCTTCCTATTCTTCTCAAGGTAGCTTTTCTGCCTTCTCCTAAGAAGAAAAATAGCATCCACTGTGCTTCTGCCAGGCATAAAACCAAACTGCATTTGGTCAACTTTCACTAACCTTCTTAACCTCTTTCCAAAAACTTTGCACCACTTTCATATCATACTCTGAAAGCTTTACACCTTGATAGCTCACACAGTCCATAACGCTACCTTTCTTCTTATAAATGGAAACAGCTGCACTCATCCTCCAGTCATGAGACATATCCTTTCCATTGAGGATTTCATTTGCTATTAGCATTATAACTTGTTTCCCATGTGGAGAAACAGCTAGTTGCCACGAACACCTTCAAACCCTTCAAAAACTTTGCACCACTTTCATATCATACTCTGAAAGCTTTACACCTTGATAGCTCACACAGTCCATAACGCTACCTTTCTTCTTATAAATGGAAACAGCTGCACTCATCCTCCAGTCATGAGACATATCCTTTCCATTGAGGATTTCATTTGCTATTAGCATTATAACTTGTTTCCCATGTGGAGAAACAGCTAGTTGCCACGAACACCTTCAAACCCTTCAACCTCTTTGTCAATGTGTCCGTTGAAGTCTCCTAAGGAAATCAAAACTTCATTTTTATTTTACACCCTCTTGCCATCTCTTCATAAAACTTTCCCTTTTCCAATATTAAAACCACCAAAAACAAAGACCCCCCAAAAGAACAAAAAGAAAAGGAAGAAAGCCCAGGCATTCTCAGCACCCTGTCTATTCAAAAACTACTGAGAACTAAGAGCCATTGCTTTTTTGTATTAAAAACTTTGGAGCATAAGTTCGCAATGGAGCATGTCCTTGCTTCCACCGTATAGCACATGTTCTATGGCCTTAAATAACAAAACAATAATGCAGCTAAATGTGTTAGTTAATTTACAAACAATTCATTTTATATCTGCAAGTCATGTTTGATAAAGCAAGTAAATTGAAAAGTACATAAAAATGCTACAGGTTGTGCAATGAAGTATGTGCTACTTTTGCATTTCAGACATATAAAATTCTTAGCTAGCTTTGCAGACACTTGGAATTTTTGCACACTTAGAATGGACCCAGAAATTAAAATAAGAACACATTAAGTGACTTAGCCATTTTTCTCTTACAGCAAACTCCACATGGGTCTTCTTTACTTTTCTGAATTTCCTGTATTACACCATTTATCAAAAATTCAGTTTTCAATATATTTATACAAAAAATCTTTTACCTAAAAAATTTTTTCTCTCAAGCCTGACATGGTGTCACTTAAAAGAACTAAGTCATCTATAGAACTTCATGGATTGAGTTTTTTCTAGCCCTTTCTGTTATAATATCAATCACTATTGAAAATAGTATTGGCAATAAAATTGACCCCTTATGCACACCTACTGTCACTAAAGAACAAATAAAAATTACTTAAAAAGGTATTGACGAAGGAATTGTATACTTAAGTCTAAAATTTAAAATTCAATTTAGAAATGAAATTATTTAATGAAATATAAAAACAAACTTTCTGAGTGTTTGTTGTTGTTCCTCCCATGCAGCATATTTGAGCCAGTTTGCTACAGAAGATCTGTTTTTTCTTATGTTATCCTCAAATGCCTTTCTTTTTCGCATCTGATAATCTTTCAATTCTGCTTCATCGGCAATTTTTTGTTTGGGAGGCTAAAGTAACGAATAGTAATTTAACTTTTTACAATTTCTTCATAATTATTTTACATATTTTATACACAGTTGTAATATCTTTACAAAAAACAAATTCAAAAACAGTAATGTAGCAAAAAAAGCATGAATAGGTGCTAACAGGAGGGACCAGCTCCATCTCTGTCTCCTTTGCCTCTCTCAATAACTGCTCTGCTGTCACTTGAATTGGAGCAGGCATTTTGTTTTTCACCTTTTGTTTGTTTTAAAAGTTTTTTCACTATTTTTATTTCACTAGTTCTTTCACTTTTTTCACTATAATGTGTATTTTTTCAAATTTGTGTTAATGTATTAGGAACCTAAGAGCTAAAGTGTTTTAAAAAATACCTTTGTGAGTTTTCCAGCTTTCCCTTTCGCAGGGTTAGCACCAGAATCAGCCATGTTTGAGATGTTAAAACCTAGACCACAAAACGCAAAACTTTATTTATAACTTAAGTTTATTTTTGAAGTTAAGCAAAGAACCAACAACAACAGTACAAAACTTTAGTACTTTTACATGTTAAACATACTTGAAAACTTTTTAATTTGAAGTTTTTGTTTAATCACTTCAAGTCACTTTAAAAATTGTTGAGTTTTTTTTACTTATTTAACTTAGTTTGGCTTTAAGAATATATTATCAAAGTCTCTTTTGTACTAATTAAAAAATTTTATTAATTAAAGTTAATCAAAAACTAATAAGCAGCAGGCTTGGAATATCGATACCAAATCGAAAAAATCAAAAATAGTTCCTGATTAGCTCTGTCAAGGTGTTCTCGTACTATGCTAAAATTTTAGCTTATTTATTTCTTTCATTGTTTGAAAATGAATTTCGAAGAAAGAATGCCACGTTGAATTTTTTATATTTGCAATCAGTTAGACATGGTTATGATCTCTATGAGGATCAAAAATGTTTGTGAGGTCACTTACTACCTCTTTGCCATCATTAGTAGCTTTTCAAAATTTTTAATTTTATCTAATTTTTAATATGTAAATTTTTTTGATATTTACATTTGTTATTGTTCCTATTTTAAAGTCTTTGCATGAATAAGTCATTATAACACCTTTTCAGAGACATCGTATGTATTTTTCTTCAATATTTTGTAAAAAAAACACGAAATAAGATGAATTTTTAACACATTTATTGAGAAGCAAAAGCTATAATTTTTGATAAGTTTAGCCTTATAGTAAAACGTTTAACGTATAACACCTTGTATTTAATTAAAAGATGTCTGGAAAAGATTGGTTTGCCAAGTATTCTCGAGCCAACAGGTCTCGACAGGAGTGATGGTCGACGCCCAGATGGCATAAAGATTTTTCCATGGAAGCATGGAAAATTCTTGGTTAAGGAAGCAACGGTTGTTGATGCATTCAACAAGTCCCATCTAATTGCCTGCTCTATCGAGTCGGGTTCTGCTGCAGAAACTGCGGAAAAATTTTAAAGCCACAAATATCATGACTTGGCAGGCAAAAATTACTTCCAACCCATCGCATACAAGAGAACGGGTTGCTGCGGCCCCTCTACTGCCAGTTTTGTTGATGAATTGGGCAGAAGACTGCTCAAGGCGACTGGAGATCCATTGGAGGCAGTCTGGTTGGGCCAGAAAGTTTCCCTGGCAATTGTCCGCGGTAGTGCTGCGAGTATTCTTTCTTGTCTCCGCTCTTCTTCCTTTCTTTCTTAATTATTTTATTTTATTTTTTACGGTGTCTATTATAATTTTTTATTGCATTAAAATTTACATTTGGTAATATTGTTCTTTGCTTTGTAAAACAATTAATCTTAAACACTAGCTTATGAAATGTGACATTTAAAATAAAACACCTTGTAGGATTTTAAAAAAATTGAAGATACAAAGTAGTGAAAAATTTTTTAGATTTTCCAAAATTTCACTTCTCTCTTATTTTAGTAATCACTGAAAAGCAAAGCTAGTCAATTTTCTACCGTACTATTGGACGTTAATGTTACATCTTTACATTAATCTTACCACCTAGCCATTGAAGAATTTTTAGAGTTAAAAGCTTTTTAGGCATACTTTTTAGCCAACCTGGTTACAGTAGATAAATGAACACAAAACTCGACTTTAGGCTCATTGCAACAATTTTTTCTGGTGAAAATTTAGTTGAGGCAATTATTAAAAAAACATTTCAAAAACTGAAAATCCTGCTTGCAAAAACGTGGTTGTTTTTGATTTCATATTCAACTTTATTCTATGATGTTTCAAAGATCAAAGAATCCCTCAAATGCAAAGCGGTATCTATAAAGCGCTTTTTCTTGTAGATCAGAGCGCTTGCTATAAATTTAATGTAGCGAAAACACACTGTGGAACATGTGCTAAATGTCGGTCTAACATAATATCGAACCCGTTAACTTTAGTTAGTTAGTTCAATGCTCTAACAGCTAAACTATACAGACCCATATAGTGCGATTATTGTATCAAATAGCCTAAAATGATTAATTGTTAAACTATTAAACTTTCTTCCAAATACTCCATATCACTTCATGTTAACAAATTTTCGAATTTTATTTTTGTTTGATTTCATAGAGTCTGATTTCTCTGAGAAAAAGACAGATCATCGAGCACAATGGACATTGCAAAAGTGAGAACCATATTTTTTTGGCGAATATTATATTTGAAGTTGCAATAATTTTGAACAAAGTTCCATTTATCTCAAATCCACAACCTTCCACGATTTCTTGTCTTTTGCAAGTAAGGTTGCCTTTTCTATTGAAAGGTAATGACGTTTCAAGTCATTTTTGATGGTGGTAAGTAGGCTGGTATTTGGTCTTCCTCGTTTTTCCTTTTCGGTTTTAAGGACATCAATAGTTGCTTTTTTGCCAAAAAATAGTCGCCCATACGCAAAATGTGGCCTAGCATCTGCCAGCGTCGTTTTTTTACTTCACATGTTGCTGGTTCAATAAGAACGTTTACTTCTTCTGTAGACATGCGTTTGGGCCAGAAGATTCCACATGCGTGTCTCACCATTCTTTTGTTGAAGCTTTCTATTGATCTTTCTATTTCTTTGTTCATCGACCAAGTGCTGCAGCCGAAAAACATAATGGATTGGACATATGCTTTATAGGTTCGTACCTTTTTCGTTCTTGCATGCTTGACGTCCATATTTTGTTCATTTTTCGCATGGCTACCATTGCTAAATTTTTCCTTCTTTTCCATTCTTTTCCAAAGTCAAGCATTTCTAGTTTTTTGCTTTTCTTGCATTCACCATTTGTTCCATCAATTGATAGAGTTTCAGTTTTTCCTTTGTTCCAAGAAGCCAGGGTTTTTTTGACAATGTCGAAGTCTATACCATCTTTACTTATGAAGTCTACGTCATCAGCATACGCTAATTTTTTTCTGATGTCTTTCATTGCTGCTTCTAAATACGTTGTAAAGAGGACTGGACTGAGCCCGTCACCCTGTGGGACACCTATGTTTGTTGCAAAAGTGAGACCTTCGTTCGTTCTGACTCTTAGTTTTGTGTTTTTCAAAAGAAAGTTCACTAGTTTGAGTCTTCAGGTAAACAAATGCTGTCTATAACTTTCATAAGTTTTCCACGATCCAATGTATCAAAGACAGATGACAGATGTATGCCTTAAACTTTCAGTGTATTGTCCGAGATTATTGTACTGGCAATTTTCAACTTGTGGGTCTTATTTTATATTTGATAATATTGTTCTATGCTTTGTACACTATAAATATAGGTCAAAAAAAAGACCCTCAGTCGTACAATCGTATTATGGTATGGCTATACTTACCAAAAATTCTAGCTCTTTTTGCTTACTTTTTTTTTAGATCGACTTTCAGTCGCCTCATAGTAAAACCTTTAGTATACATATTTGTATTCAATAAACTGTTGAATGTATGTTGAGTTTTATCTTACGTAAAATTTTTTTTAGTCTGAGCATCTGGACGAAGTAGTAAAATCGAATTATTTCTAGCAATATAAACGTTGATCGAAACTGTGGTATGATTTTTGGATGTGATGTGGTGATGTGGCGCTTTTAAGTAAAAAAAATCATAAAGGTTTTTAAATAATTAAGAAACCTTATAATTAAACTATTCAAAATATGAAGCTTAAATATTTTTCAATTGTACTAGCAAAATCGATTTATGAATAGGAAAACAAAATCCATTCAGTTTTTTGATGACTTGAAAGCATTAAAAAAAATAACTTTTATCATCATTATCTCGAAAAAATTCTTACAGAATAAGTACAAAGAAATATTCGACTTAATATTACAAGAATATGAAAATTAAATAATTTGAATATAAACTAAGTTGTTTCAAAGACCTTTCTAATTTCAGAACACTAGTAAGTTTATTAAGATACGAAGCTTTTCGTTAACAACTTAACATTTTCAAGTATGAAATGTTACGTTGATAACGAAAAGCTTCGTATCTTAATAAACTTACTAGTGTTCTGAAATTATATTCATTTTACGGTTTGGTTTTTGAAAAAATCATTATATTACCTTTCTAATCATTTTTGAAATTTCCTTAAACTCATGAAACTACAAGTCTGGTAAGCATTTAGATGTATGAGCCATTTTAAAAAAGTCCTCAAAACAATACTGAAGTTGGAAAAAAAATTAAAATAGATTATATTCAAAACTGATTGAAGAATTAAGAAACCTTGTATTTAAACTATAATTTCATGTGCAAGGTGTCCCATGTTTGTCGAAAGATCATGAAAAACAGTGGGAAGGATTTAAAAATAGAAAGAGTAAGTTGGAATAATTTTTCCTTTGAATAAAATCAGATGAATTAGAGAATTAAAATGGAAATATTTTTTAATGACTTTTTATTAAATTTTCTTTTTTAAATTTGACGTACTTTTGTTTTTTTTTTGTTTAAAAACTTTTTGAAATGAATGAAATAAGAGGGTATAGAATATATTTTATACAATTCTCATCTATTAACTATTTTAGTTTCAGAATTTTTGAATTTTTCATTCACTTAGAAACCCTATATTATAGTTTATTCGATTTAATTACAAAAAATGCTACATTGAATAAACTTAATTTTCCGAAATAACAAACTCAAATCATCAACGTTGAAAAGTTAGTCATCATATGGCTTGCTGTACCTCAATCCCACGTTCTTTTCATCCATTGCTCTCTATTAGTTAATTGCATTTTCTGTTAAGACATATTTTTGTTGATAAAAGTTTAAAAGTGCCTTGTACCTCCATTCGGATTGCTGGTGTTATAGACTTCTGTTGTAATTTTCAACTTTTTTAGATGGTTATTCTGTGAATATTGAAGTTTTTCATTCTAGAAACCTTGATTATTGTCTTTTTTCAACTTCTTTCATTAGCTTTTATCACTTGGCATATACTAAATATGCAGAAAATTTTTTAATTGAATTATTGCTTTTCAAATCTATGTGTTTTTGGTATCATTTAATTTTTTCCCTTTTAACTCAAATATCATTATTATCTCTCGTCTTTTTCAGTTATTCGTTTTCTGGGTTTTTCCATTTCCACAGTTTCATTTATTTTGACTGACATTAAAACCTTTTGAAAATATATTCCCTTTGATATTAATATTTTGTTTCCTTCTCTTCAACTACCACTGGTACATCTTATACCATCCATTTATAAGAAAACACTTTAAAAGCAGATACTAACCAACATTCAATCAAAAAACAATGGCTTGTTAAGGATTATTGTAAAAAAATATTGTATAAACTTATACAACTTGGTCTACAAAATGTATGACAATCAAACAACATGGGCAGCATCAACGTAGGAAACATAAGTGATGATGTGGTTGACATGGTGAATGTTGGCACCCTGTGTGACCCTGCTCACACCATCATGGGCAAGGTACATTATATCATCAATAATATGAATAATTAAAAACCTATATGGAGTGTTATTTTTGACTATAGTTGGTTTTTTTTTTATCTTCGTTCACGATGGGTTCAACAAAAAAAATATGAAAATGTCAAAGGTGTAGATTAATCTATTGTTTGTGAATTTTGGGTTAAAACAGAGATTATAGAAATAATAACTGCAGATTCTAAGACCCTGATGAGTTTAAACAAGAAATTCTTGAACCTGACAAATTAATTTTTTTTAAACTCATAAATACTAATGTATAACCTGAAAAACCTGTTGTACCTTATAGATAAACATAAATCATTTATAATGAATATTGATGCGGTTATAACTGTTCCTGGGCAGGAAACCTCTTTTGGACCTCTTACTGGAAGGCTTTATGATGAGCAGTATGTGCAAGTTAGTACCACTTTCATTCGTTTCATATCAGTTCTTCAATGTTTTTAATGTTGAAAGTTAAAAAAAATAGCTTGTTGTTGGATTTTTGATATTTATGATGAGAATAATCTTTAATTTTATTAAATCATTTAAGAATTTATTAAATTGAGTCTAAACCACGCCGTATCGAACCAAGGAGTCAGGAGTGGAGGTGCTGTTGAAGACTCTGATGGCAGGTCTGATGATGGAGAGACCTAACGACTATATCACTTACATCGAGCAGAAAGTCTTGGATTTGTTCTGTTTTTTAATTAAGCATTTTAAACACTCGCTTTTTGTTCTTGTTAGAGCTATAACAACTTTAATCGATAAAGTATATCTTAAAATTTAATGTGAAAGAAATCAACAAAAAGGTGAGAGAATTGAAAGAACTGAAAAATGCCGGCAAGACAAAACTTAAAGTACTTTAAAACTTTTATTTTGTATTAATTGAATCAAGAGTGGGTTGTTTTTCACATATAATGAACATATGTTAAGGTGATAGAGTTGAACCCGATGGTAGTCGACCCTTGCAGAACGGAAGAAGATGTGACTGATAAAGATAAGGTTTTATGAGATTGGGTATTTCTTCTTATGAAGTTCGAGTTATGAGTGTAACTTCGAAATGAGAAACTATATAAAGATACTGAATTAATTAAATTGTAAATCATTGTTAAGTTCAAGAATATTATAAATGCTCAACGAAAAGGTTTCAAACTTTAAACCTTTTATAACCTTCGTTATTGATTATTCCTCCCAGAAAACTGAACCTGTAGATTGGAGGTATTTTGCAGACAAGATGCACCCTGAGAGGAGTATGCTGAAGAAGATGTTGTATGAGAAGTGCTCAAAGCCGTTTAAGGATACCCTATGTAGTACGTTATGTGTAGAAGTTTGATAGTGACATTGAAAACATTTTTTTTTGGTTACTGCTCATGAGAAATTTATCTTGTTTAAAACCACGTAATTTCGTGACCGATTCAGTAGCCTAAAGTATCTATTGCGTAAATATAAAAACTGGTTTACTTGTAATGTAACATTGTTATTCAGAAAGTTTTTTGCTCGTTCAAACTAAAAAGTAACTATGTGTTGTTTTAAATTGGTTATTTTTCCAAATAAATTTCAAATGATTTCATTTAAACCACACAAAATTCATAGAAGGTGAAACTCCTGAAGTTGACGACCGGGCCATTCAAATGATTGAGCCTACACTTCTACCCGATTTAGCTACTAGAGTTGGTTCCAAACATCAATTCCATCATGAGATATTTAGTTTGTGAATCAACAGCCTCGAAACGTGAATTATAAAAACATGATAATATTTGAGTTTTTGTTTAGACGAAGCTTTTCGATATATTTTATATCATCAAGTAACTAATAAATATATATTGTAAGCAAGATGCTTGACAACGTTAAGCCGTGAATTATTCATGCGTTTTTAGGATTCAGAGTTATTTTGAAAAAATCGAATAATCGAAAACTCTGGCTTGGTTTTATTATCTTATTAATTATATTTTATTTATAAAAAGTGTTGAATCAAAAGTAGTTAAGATTTTAAAAAGTTGAATATTTGATTAATTTAATTGAAAAAACTTCTGTGACCATCCACAGGTCAAAATACCACAAGGAGCCTTTTACGAAGAGGACGAAGTGAAGGTGCAAGTGGATCTGAACAAACATACCGATAACAATGTTCTCTTTGGTTTCGATTATGAAGAGCTGGAAGAAAGATTGCGCCAAGATGTCAAACAAGTTCGAAGGCCTTTCAACTGGAACAAGAACAGAAATAATGCCACTGTTGAAAAAAATTTTCTTTCTGGCAACAAAAACAAAAATAACGAAAACGAAAATACTAATGAAAACGAAAATAATGAAAACAAGCCTGCGGGAAAATATAATAATGAATCAAATACAAAAACACTTAATTCTTTTGGAGTGAATTTTGATAATGATTATTTAGACTACAACAGCATCAAAACGCATTACTTGACTGAAAATGAAGTCGAAAAGAACCTTTCTGAAGGTGAAAACAAACAGATAATGAATGATTCAAAACCCTATACCCTAATGGATTTTGTGAAAAGTAATGAATTGTTTTTTGGAGACGATAACTTCAATAAGAGATTAGAGAATGGAGAAAACTTCAAACGACTGATGGAAAAGGAGTATGCTGTGATGGAATCACATGCAAACCTGTATGAGAGTCTTGACTTGAAATACGACAAGACGAAAATTTTTATAAGTGCTAATAATGAATCAGAAGAAAAACTTAGTTTTCATGAAGAGACAAGTAGTCCTTTTAAGGCGAACAGTGTTGGAAGCAACAGCTTTTTTGAAATTAAAACTGACGACGAAACAGAATTCCTTGAGGAAAAAGCCACAAACCTCAGACGTTCTATCTATATCGAAGAGGATATTTAGATGTGCTTTTGAACGTGTAAGTAATGAAAGGATCAACTTTGTGGAAGTTTTATAATAGATTTTATAAAAATTAATTTCATTCAAGTAGACAAAAATTTCTTAAATGTTTCGCTTTTTATATTCTTAAATTATTTTAACAGTTAAAAAATAAAAACAAGAACTCCTAGACGCAAACGATAATTTAGTTCAAAATCCTGACCAGCATAACCGTTTTATTGTCGGTACATTCATAACCCCACCATAAAAATAGACATTGAATATATTTCATAAAATTTTTGATGAATGAAATGTTCAAATTGAGACATCACCACCCGAGCACGTAATCAAGTGTTTTCGAAATGATGCCTGGACTCTTCTTCCTTGGCTCTGTAAAAAATTCAATATTAAGATGAGCTGTGTAACAAACTTCGCATATAGCTCTTAATAAATACAATTTCAAATGAATAATAATGAGTAAGTCAATAACATTTAACAGCCTTGGAATTAATTTTAATGAACTAAATAGCCTGAAAATAATTAATTCAAATCGAATATTTATTAATTGAACATACAACTTCTTTCAATTCCAACTTATTAAGTAAAGTGTAACACATTTGTTCAGTTAATTTTTGATATAAATAAATCAAGCTTGACCGTGGAAACCATGTCCACAAACCTCCATTGAGGGCCCTCTCCAGCTCCAGTGCATTAGTCACGTTGAGGTTGCTTCTCTTCACACCAGATCCTCCACCCAGCACAGTCTGTCGTTAATTATATGCTTCGAATGTTTGAAAATTCTGCGTAAACCCAATAGCTAACAATTTGGAAGACTTTCAATTGAGTTAAACACTGATATAAAGTGAAAGAACACAAAAAACCACCTGGTCATTACATGGCTGCACACCCACCATCACACACCCACCCATGATCCGCCCGTTGCGCGATAAGGCACGTTTGGCCTGTATTTCAATGTAACTTTGTGAATAAAAAAAATTATATAATTAATTTTATTATGAAGTTTAAACTTCAATCTATAGATTGATGTTATTTTGAAAATGTATGATATTTTGACTGCTGTACTAGAGATACTTGATGAAAGCATAAAGAACGATATATATATAAAGACGTATAACAATAACTTGTATTTTGTTTTCATATAACAGATGAACCCAATTGCCTTTTTCTGGGATCTGTGCAGTAGATTGTTTTAATGTTATGTTTTAAAGTTATACCTTTATATCAACATGGAATACAACAAGAACATACGATGCGTTTGAGAACACACCCTAGCTCAGCAAAGTGCTGCAAGATGGACGAGGTGGCGTCGTTTGGGAACCTGTCAACATGTTTGCCTTTTAATATTACTCTTTTACTATCAAGTGGACCATCAGACTATTGGTAATATGGGTTTCAGTTGCACCGCTGACAAGCTTCCTTAAAGGCTAGTCCATATATATTTTATTACGAAATTAAGGAAAATATTTCAATGTTTCTTATTCTTATCTCAGTTAGTTGAAAGGCCATTTGAGAGTTTCAATCAATATTTATGAAATAGATAACATAAATGTGATTAATCTCCTGCATTATATAGTAAATACCCCTACAATACCGACCTATCGTTTTGAGCCAATGATTTCATTATCAGTAAATAAATTGCTCACCTCATTTAATATATATAATTCCATAACATTATTCAAAGATATGAAGCATGATAAGTGAACGCACCCGAAAACAGTGACCCAACAGTGGTCGAGGGTGTTTTTCTCCACTGAACTGAGTGTTTCATGGCTACTTTTATGCACACGTCATTTTAAAGAAAACAATAATAATATTTCGTTTGTTTGTAAACTTAAAAACGAGGATATTTTTATATTTAATATTTTAAAGCAGCATTTTGAGTTCCATATAAGCATGAAGCATTTAGTAGCTGGGAATATGTTATTAATTTGTTCACACTTGGTGTGTTTAAACGATTTTTATTTTTTCCGCAAAATTTATTGAGAAATATATTGCTTTCGACCTAGCTGTGAGAACCAATTGATCCTTTCTCATTTAAAAGTTAAACTTATTAGGGTTTGTAACTGTTTAGAAATGGTTTTATCTAAAAACTCCCTCATTCTGAAGTTAAAAGCCAAAATATAAATTCAGAGAGATTGAAGATATGGTGAAAAAATAATACTAACGTCAGAATTGAATCTTTTTGGCACATTGATATGGGGGATAGGAAGGAATCTTGAGAAATATTTACAAGTTCATTAACAAATGCTTATTGAGCATATAAATGGAATCTATTTTATGGCATATTAAATTTATTCTTTGATGAAACGACAACAATACACTTTGATGAACGCATCCACTAAATACTAACATATCTTGAAATATTGCAATAATTCATAAGAAATGTCCCTAGCATAATAACTTCAAACGTTTTCAAAAACTTGGATGCAATCATTTGAAATACCCTTGCACTAAACCATTTGAGAACCCATCACTGAACAAAACTAAGATCAAATACGCAAAACATGGCAACCTGTTTTGTTGAGAAGATAGTTATTAGGGTGTTGTTGAGAGAAACTGACGTCATACATGCTGGAACTCTGTAGTGACCCATTCAAAAATTTTATACTTTCTACTATACCACTTAAAAAAATGTAACTTTTTTTAATAGTTTAATAGCCCAACCCTTGGTAAAGGGAAACGGGTTATAAAAAGAATTTGATTGATTGATTTAATGTGAAAAGCATAATCCACCTATCATTCTAACACTTGCAAAAAATTTCATATAACTTAAATATATACAATATTATGCATAACTATTTAGTGTTTTCCATTCTTATCAAGTTCTTCATTAATAAACAAGAAAAGCCAATAAACCCTTTATACAGTTATTTGTGCTGCTTTGTAGCAACTTAAACAACCTGCAAATTTATCACCTTGTTCTTCTATTTACAATTAAAAAACTTTCTAAATTTGAAATTTCAATAATTCCAACACCACTATTATTTAAACATAATATTGAATAACATTGAGGGCATTGGAGTTGCGGTTGTTGACAAATGCTTCATGCAGGCTCTGCACTGGTGGTCCCTTGTGCTCCTTCAGTCTGCCAAGTTGAGCATGGTTTGATAGGGGACTGGTTCCAGATTGTTAGTTAATTATTATTATACCTAGAGGTGTCGTATGGTGAGGGTAAGTGATTGGAAGGACTGGCAGGCTGTTGTTGGCTTGGAGTGCTTGAGGCAGATTGGTGTTTGAAGGAATGAGATCTCTTCTGAAAACAAACCATATGTATGATTATATTTAATAAAAAAAAATATAAAATAGTAAGCCATTACATAACCTTAATGTTATGACACAAAAATATGATCCATACATATTTTGTCTTGGTCCTGACACAAAACTGCACAAATTTAGCGTTCTAGATCTTTGACATGTTGAGTGTTAAAACTGCTACCTTTAAAATACAGATCTAAACATCCTTTCCTGTTCTTCAGTAACCCTTAAGTATTATACATAATATCTCTTCAAGATAATTAATTCTCAGACCATCCTTAACAAATGTTTCGACAGTTTGCCATTACTTGACTAGGCTTCTGGAACAAGGTCTTTATTAAAAAAAAATATCCAAGTTCCAAAATTTAATAGCTTGACAATGGAGATATGGTATGTTGAACTAAATTAATCTAGCATGAAAATAATTCATATCACTTTTATCAACTAAACAACAAATAACTTCAAGTTTAAGTACTGACAAAGGCGTTTATTAAATTATAAATCAAAATTAATTGATAGTCTACTTCAATTGATAGTTTAGAAACAATGAAATTTGATGAGTTTTTTCATTAAATAATTTTTGCTCACAAAAAAACCCTTTTATATACTATAAATTTGAAAATGTATAAGTTCTGAATGAAATGAATTTTTCGATAATATTTTTCAAAATATTTCATTAAGTTGGATTGTTCCAAAAATGTATTTTTTATAAACAAACCTGGAAATCTCCTCTCAAGTAAGATGGAAGTAATCTTGGAGTGTTATCTTGAACACGAACTTTAGAGTTTGGTGAGGAAGGAAAAGGGGATTGTGGGGAGTATGGTGTTGTAGGATGGTTTGGTGAACCTAAAGCCATGGGTTCATAACTCTGCATCTTGAGTATTGAAAGATTTATTTCAGAAAATATATAATTTCAATATGAAAATAGATGAAATCTCACTATTTTTCAATAAAAATTATGTAAACGTAAAAACTAAATCCTGATTTCAAAACTTATTTTCGTTCGTCAATTAAATGACTTATCAGACCGCCAAATTTAAACTAAATTTTAGCAGTAGCCTCAAATATTTTTTAATAAAAAAAATTTTTATAAAAAATAAGAATTTTCTTTGTTTAAATTTTTTTTCAAGTAATAAGTTTTTAATGTATTCTTTGCTATAAACCTTGCTTTTCTAAATTGCGCCATTTACCATTAATCGTTCTACCATTAGAAGTTTCAAAGTTTTGGAATTAACCTATTTTAAAATTTCATAAAATCTACAATTATTAAATTTTATCAAAATGACTAGATTTAGTTGTGATTATGCTAAGCTTGGTACATCAAGCTGCAAAGTTTGCAAAAAAAAATTGGAGAAAGGTAGGTTAATTTATTTAGGCCATTTTTAAAAATTATTTTTTATAATTTTCACGTTTCAGGATCACTCAGGTTGATTAAAATTTCTCCAAACCCTTTTAATGATGGAGAAGGTACGTGTTTTTTAAAAAAGTATTAACATGATAATATTTTAAACCAATTTTTCAGGAGAAATGAAGCAATATCATCATTTAGAGTGTCTTTTTGACTCTTTCACAAGAGCCAGAGCCACCACTAAGGTTTCAACTCTAAAAAAAATTTTGAATGTCTATTAGGTTTATTTTAATTTTTTCAAATTCTGCTTCAAAAGAAAGGCTTTGCGTGTTTAGCGTTAATAATAACACAATTCTTTTTTATTGCTCAAATAAACCTCAAATCTAATGTGTTTTTGCAATACATTAACAAAGAATGCACATGATGTCTCATCATTCTATATTTTTGAATATCAAGAACTTTTCATGTTTTTTCAAATCAGACAATAGAAAGCTTGGACGATGTAGAAGGGAGGGATATATTAAAAGAGGAGGATGCTGAACGATTAGAAAAGGTTTTTCTAGGTAATCTCATCTAATAATCTCATTCAAATTGAGCATATTTAAAAACACTAATAATTTTATTGAGATACAAAACTTCATTAACAAAGTAACATTTTCATGTTTGTTAATGAAAAGCTTTGTATCTATAATATTAATGTTCATAAATATACTCATTTTATTGTGATGAATGATAAAATCATTTAATTCAAATTGCTTTCAAAATTTTTGTTAATTATAGAAACTCTTGAAAAAAGAAAATCTGGAAAAAAAGAAACTGTGAAAAAGGGTGGAAATGAAGAAAATAAAGAAAAAGATGAAGCCAAAAATAAAAAGAAATCTACAAAAAAAGTTGATGAAAAAACTGAAATGACTGAAGAGAGTGTTATAACTAAAAAAGAAAAAGCTCCCAAAAAAGCAAAAACTGCTTCAGAAAAAAATGATAAGGAAGAAAGAAAAGATGATGCTGAGGTAAAAATAAAGGCTATTGAAAATAAAAGTAAAAGAAAAGCTAAAAATGATGATGAAGTTGTGGAAAAAAAAGCAAAAAAGGAGCAGGAAGTGAAAAAAGAAAAGAAGAAAAAAGAAGAATCTACCACCAAACCAAAAAGTGCTCCTAAAAAGGCTACAGAAAAGGAAGAAGGGCAAGAAAATAAAGATGAAAAGAAAAAGAAAAAAGTTCAAAAGTCTAAAGCTTAATATAGTATTGAAAAATAGCTTTTGGTTCATAAAGTTTAATAAACACTTGTTTGATATATAAGAAATAATGGTTTATATTGTTATAAAAGTTCAACACTCATGCATAAAAAATGTTATTGTTTTTCAAACCTACTAGTGCTGAATTCTTTACTATGACGATTAGATAAATTATTTGGATGGGTTTTCGACCCTTTTAACTCAAAGGTAGATTATTAGACAGATTATCTAAAGTTACCGAGTTCGATCCCGCGTGGGCTGACAATTAGCGTTTGTTCCACAGCTTGTTCTCACTACATAAAATTTTTGGCTAGCAATTTGAGTAAAAGGGCTTTAAAAATACCGCCTTACGTGGGTGATTTATAGGTATGGCAAAACTGAAGGCCTGTAGTCCGCACCTTGATATTCCGAGAGTACCTGGAATGTATATTAAACGGAAATGGTTTTAATTTTTGTGGTCACAGACGGGATACGAACGAATGCGGTGGTAAAGTCTTTTTTTACTTCAGTTTTCATCGAGACCTTGGTGCAGCTACATTGCAAAAATAGAATTTTTTCAAAAGATCTGCTATCTTGGGCATATGCTTTTTGAGAATGGTGGATATGTGCTTGTTGTAAATATGCTCAGATTAGGATTTGCCAGCTTTTTTCTAGCCACTATCTTCTATGTTGATAAAAATTCGTTTCTATTCAAGTTGTCAAAGCCTCATGCTAAATGCTGCTGATACATGGGTTTAAAAGTGTCAAAGCTACAATCAGCATATTGAACACATGCGCAAGCGAAATTGAATGAGGATTAGAGCACTTCAGCATATGTGAGATGCCATCCTTCAAGTCACTGTGTGCATTAGACAACGAAATAATCACTCAATGTCATGAAGTTGGTAAATATCAATAAGCCAATACTAAACAAAGCTTGATTTTCAACGAAGCTTCTTGTAAGTGGAACTTACATTTCTAAGTGAAAATGTGCAGTGTCACAGTTTAACCTTTATTTTAGTTTTTTAATAACCTTTATCACACTGCTTATTCCGTTATGTACTTGGCCTAATTGGGCTTGAAAAATAAAAAAGTTATGGGTATTAAAGAGTGAAAAAAATCAAAATTGACATTAAAAGAAATTATTTTTAAAGTTTCAAAATCTAAATACCAAGCTCAATGAGTTTAACTTGATGTTAGAAAAGTAATAAGATTTTGAGATAGTAATTTACTGTGATCCTTTCTGAATGTTTATTTATAATTTTAAATTTAATCGTATCGTGCTTCTCTTTCAACGACTTAGTTAGCTTAGAAGTAATCTTTTTTCAATGAAATAGACTTTCAGATTCAAATGTAAAACTTTTATTCATATATACTTTTATTTTATATATAAGTCATTTCCCATATAAAGTTCATTAAAACACATTATATAGTGAAATTTTCAAATTCAACGAAGCACAAATCTGTACATTTACAACCCAGTCGAAACATATGGATTTTTAAACATGTTTCCACGTTTAAAAAAACACTTAATGAATATGATAAAATTTAAAAAAATTATTATTTATTATTATTATTCCTTTAGACTCCTAAGGGAGCATAGGGCCTCAACAACTTTCTTCCTCCTCCCTCTGTCTCTGGCGCTGGTTTTTGCCTCTTCGCATGTTAAGCCAGAGTTCCGCAGCTCACAGTTTAGACTTCTCTTCCAGGTCTGCTTTGAACGTGCCCTCTTTCTCTTACCTTGCGTGTTCCATTCAAGCGCCTGTCTGGTAATATTTCCAGGCTCTTTCCGTAGAGTGTGACCGATTCATCGCCATTTTCGCCGTTTGACTTGGACATTCATTGGTTGTTGATTTGTGGATGTTTATAGCTCAGCGTTCGGCACTTTGTCGAACCATCTCAAACGGAGGATCTGTCGAAGGCAGCCATTGACGAAGGTTTGCATCTTTGTCGTGTTGGTGTTGATCGCTCTCTAAGTTTCTGACCCATAAAGCAGGACAGACTTCACGTTGGAGTTGAAGATTCTGAGTTTAGTTTTGGTGGAGATGCTGTTCGCTTTTCACACGGGTCTTAACATGGCAAATGCTTGTCGAGCTTTCTTCAGCCTAGCCTTGATGTCTTCATCTGTACCTCCCGTTTGGCTAATCTTGCTATCTAGATATACGAAGTCGTTGACGTCTGTTACTGCTTTCCCGGAGACGGCAACTGGGCCCTCTTGTTGGTTATTAATGTGCAGTAACTTGGTGTTTTCATGATTAATTTTAAAACCAACCTTTTGTGCTGTGGTTTCAAGATGTCTCACTTTGTCCTGCATGTCTTGCAGATGGTGCGACAATAGAGCCAAGCCGTCAGCGAATGCAAGGTCTTCTAGCTTCGACGTGGGAGTCCACTAGATGCCTTTTCCGGAGCTTCCGTAAACTTTTTTTTTCACCCAGTCTAGCACGACAAGAAACAAAAGTGGAGACAGTAGGCAGCTCTGTCTAACTCCGGAAGAAATCTCAAAGCTTTCAGAGAGTTTTGCGGCGTGGATGACTTGGCAGGTGAACCCTTCATAAAGTGCTTTGATGATGTCGACAAACTTTATTGGGACACCAAATTGGAGAAGTATGTTCTAGATTGATTTTCTGTCAACACTACTAAACGCCTTCTCAAAATAAATGAAACACGTGTAGAGGGGTGACTGCCATTCGATGGATGTTCTACTATGATTCTGAGGTTCGCAATCTGGTCGGCACAAGAACGTTCTTTTCTGAAGCCAGCTTGTTCATCTCTCAGCACATTGTCGATGGTATCTTTCATTCTCTCCAGGAGGATTTTAATTTAACAAAATGCTTCAAAAGTTTTTCGATGCTCGAAGCGTTAGATTTGCAATGAAGTCTTCAGACTGTTATATATAAAATTAAAATTAAAAAAATTGTTTTCTCATTTAAACGATTATATTAATTTTACAAACATGATAATGTGAGTTCAACTTGCGAAAAGCTTCGTTTTATTCAGTTGATGAAAGTTCCAATTTAAATGTTCAATGTTCATTTTCCTTTTATTTCACGAAACTGATAATCAAAATCATTAAAAATGTTGTTACACCTGTTAGAGAGACCAGAGGCTGATGACTTGTACGAATTTTCATCAAAAAAAACCTCAAGCGATGGAGAAAACTCATTTATTAGTCTCATTGAATGGACTTGAAAGTTCATTTGAATTAATATTTTAAGTTATTGTATATAAAATCAAAAAATGATTTACTTCATAGACAATCAGACATTTTCTATGAGAAACTAAATCTGGAGCAACGATTTTCGAGCAAACGTCAATACATCGTAAATTAATTAAGATTATTATGTGTGTTATTTTTTTAGAGTAAAAGTGCTTGTGAGTTAGATGATCATGACGATTAAGACAAACAAATAAATAAACAAACAAAAAAACAAACAAATAACGAATATTATTATAGTGGCATAAAACTGATTAAGTCTTTAAGACCACTAGCATATATATATATAGAGCCAGTCCCAATACAGTAGATTTTCATTCTTTCCAGCCCCTCACGCTTTATCCTTCAATCCACACACACCCAGTCATTCCTTACATTTACCCCTTCTTTTTTCCCACTAATTTGATTTTATGAAAAAAAAAAAAACTTAAGAGAAAAAAATTCAAAAATTATGTTTTAAGATTGTGAGACTTAATCATGAGGTGGCTTTTTAAGCACTTGGAAAAATTTGTTGTGGAGGTTATGGATTTGAGGTGATTTGGTAAATTGGTGCAGCAACTTCAAATCTTCTGTTCTCCAAAATGGTGTCATCTATTTATTTATATGGCAGTTAGCAACATTAAGCTTATATACTTGATAATATGAGTTCAACTTACGAAAAGCTTCGTGTTATTATTTAATTAATAAAAGTGTTTGAACCAAACCATTGTATTCTTTTAATAAGAGCAGATTCATGAAAAAGTCAGCTTTAAATGGTTGCTTCAAAAAAACATAATATTTGTAAACCAAAAAAGTTACTGAAGAACACGAGAGTGTTGGTCAGATTTTGATCTTGATAAGGTAACAGTTTTACCAGTTGTATGGCGCTTTGGAGCGCTAAGTTGAGTGTTTTTCAAAAAATATGAACAATTTTTTTATTTTTGCTATTGCTTCCACTTCATTTTATCCAGGAAAAAATAAATTTTGAAAAAGTTAATAATTCTAACAACTAAAACAATAAGATCTCTATGAAATACATATGAATGTCGTTTCATCACTTTGAATCGATATTTATTTTTATTGTACCTAATGTTTCGAAAGTTACGATTGAAAATGTTCCGAAGTATGTATGACACTTGAGGGCATGGGGAATTAATGAATAATTTGATAAATATATCAGAGGTATATTAATTACTTTTGTGAGAAATGAAGAAAATACTCGGGGCAAATTTATCTGATTGATAAATTAGCAATTTAGTCAAACCTCTTCAAATTAATATTTTTCAAATTCCATTCCACAAATTTTTATAAAATAAATAAATAAACAATGTATTGGTGCCTTCACCTACATTCACACAACTAACACAACAATATGCCTTATACATTCAACAACAACATTTTGCAACATCTATCAGCAACTAAATTAAAAAATTTATTGATAAAATTGTTTAAAACTGTTTTTTTTTTAAACCCGGACACGTGATGCATTGGAAAAGTGAAGTTTATTTGAAGATGCGTATATAAAGTGGTTAATGATCTATTAAACATCCGAAAAAAAATCGTCGCAGCGAAATGCTACAACACAGAGTTTTTGCATTCCATTCAAAAGTATTGAAAAATTTGGCTTTGCTACCAACGCTTCGTTCGCCTTTAAATTTTTTTGGATAAATATTCTAAAAAATTTCAAAAGTTTTTTTGACGTCATACCCTGGAGAATGGCCATATCGGCATGGTTCTTAGATGACTGGAGCACCTATTTTGAGCTTAATTACTATTTTTATTATTCACCTTGCATGGTTTTCAACTTTCTGTCAACTTCATTTCTCTGCATCTATAGTTTGGCCAAACTCTCCAATTTGCAAAAAGCAAATTTGAAAATAAGTTTTTCATATAAAAAATGGTATGACCCATTTTTCAATTTCAATATGATCTCGAGCAAGTATCAAACAGCATGCCTACATCTCACTGTGCTACTCTAAGAGGCACCTCGCCTTGAATGATCCGGTCAATATTCACAAGCAATTGAGAGAATGCTTTTGTGTTTAAATGTATTTCATAACTATATGAAGTGGTTCAAATGTTGTATATAAAAAATTAATCATGATAAATTTGGAAAATCATTTTGAAAATTTTATATTTATTCAAATACTAAAAATTGTATACATCATAACTACACACCTACTCAATGCTGATACAAAAATTAATGTTTAATTTTAATTCTATCAAAAAAATGTTTTTAAAATAAAAAATTATTCAATTTTGTTGTATACTCAATTAAAAGAATCATCGATATTATTTTCCATATTTCAACATCAAAAAATTATAAAACTTTGTCCGGATTATTGAGGCTTTTGGATTCCCAATATTCGGATGTGGTGTGTTGCACAAACATACAACAGTTCATATCATGAGTGCTACATGTTATTACAAGCAACTTATAGTAGTATAATCAATTTATTTGATGAATTGAAAGTCTTTATAATGGCCATTATATATAACAAGAAGTCTTTATAAACCTGTTCATACTAAACTCCAAAAGATAGTTAATTTAAAACGATTACATATAATTGTCGCTAGATATATATAGTTGAAACGACTTGAATTTAAAGCAATGATATTTCTCAATAAAGTGATACTTTTTTGATATTTTATTGATCGTTTTGAACATTTTTGAAACACTTGATCCTCTAGTTTCTCAATATGCTGTTTGAAATCAGTAAGTGCTTTTTAAATTTAAAAAAAAGTTAATTGAATAGAAAATGCAGTCTGCACAAAAACGATCAAGTTAAACCAAGTTATGTACGAAGCTTTCGATACAAACGTTACCTTTTCAACTGCGTACATGAAATGGTTTAATAAACTGTAGTTGTTATTTACAGCTTTGATACTTATTTATTAGAACATATCTAATTTCCATGTTTGAATGAATTATTTTAAAAAATAGCTATAAATGGAGTGTTTACTTCGATTTATAAAAATGGTTAAGCATGTGATTATATGGGCATAACTAGGAATGAGGTCATTAGTTCAAATGAATAGTTTCGAGAAATTGTCAGATGCGTGAAAAACTGAATACTTTGTTGCATTGAAACAAGTTTCAAGCCTTCAATCCTTCACAACACCACCCTGTTTTGATAGCGCTAAACAAAAAATCTTCGATGCAGCGTAACCAACTGATAGGATTTTAAAATTTCAGTAATTAGCCTATTTCAGAGCTTATTTTCATAATAAAGTTAAACACATCAAAAATTATATCGTTTATGGCGACACTGGTATTTATATGCAATTGGATCATCAGTCGTCCCAAGTTGGAGTTTTGCTAGCTTGATATGTATATTTTCCGGGCGCTACGCCCATTATGCCAAAAAAATGAAACGAAAGTGAAGAACTTCTTAATGCTTAAAATAATATCTAGGAAGAAAAGTGAAAAAAGAAACATTTTTTGTTATTTGAAATATTTAAAACTTCAATGTTGAGGAAAAGTTTGAAAACAAATAGATTAACTTCAATGTTATCCTGTTTTCATGATTACAAACGGATTATAACGAACACAACAGAAAGAGCCATAAGGAATTTTCTAGTGTATTGGAAGGTGTACATCATCATATTAGCACCACTAGCACTTTTGCCTCTCATCTTCGTTTTCAACAGAAGTGTTGGTAATTTCAAGTGTTCATGTAAAGTTGTTTAATTGCTTTATTGGCCTGTAATAGAAGCATTAGTGTTGTGAGGTTGTTGTTGAGTGTTGATTATTTTCATGGTAGCACAATGATAGAGTTGGTCACCGAGCGCAATACTGTGAATAAAGGGGAGTAATAAAGTTTTTAAATTTGCATTTAATTTGCTGAGAACATTGCGCCTTAAGGGTTTTAACAGTTGCCGTAAATGAATATATATTTTGATGTTCTTGTCTTAGCTGGACACCAACTTTAAAAATATGAATTTAAAGAAAAGTTATTTTAAGTAACATCTTAGATAATAAAAATTCAATAATGTAACTTTTTAAAGACATCTTAAATTTACTTATAAATGATATTTGACAATTTTTACTTCGAATTATGAATGAGTTTTAGTAAATTTATTGAGCAAAATAAATAGCTATAATTTTCGATAAATTTACCCTTATCATAAAACATTAGCGAAAAAAAGGTTATTTAGTAACTATGGTTATAAAGAAGTTTAGACAAAGACTACAAGTGATAAAATTTGGTTATTAACTAATTTAGAAACAACTTATTTTTCAATGTTAATTTGTAACTTCAAAGAAAAATCTGATGTAAAGAAATTAATCTCCATGCCTCCAATGACCCACAGTTGCAGGTGGAAATAAGTGCCTAGGACCCAATACTGATGAAGTTGCAAAATTTAGACAATAAGAACTTGGAAAAATCAAAAAAGGGGAATAAGGCTAAACTTATCGAAAATTATAGCTATTTATTTTGCTCAATAAATTTACTAAAACTCTTACATAATTCGACGTAAAAAATTGTCAAATTCAATAATATATACTGTTTTAAAAGCATTGTTTTGTTATAAAAATCTTTCCCTGAGTGGGCCACTTGGACAACTTCTATAGCAGTAATAGAACATTAAGTATGCACCTAGCAGTTTTGAGCATATCTTTGAAATAGACCACTGTTTCTATATAATTTTTAAAAAATTTTTGAAGGATTTAATACATAATTTTTATTTCTGGTTTTATCGATATGAAATGCTATCAACTTTGAAGTTGTTATAAGTTCAATGTTTTATTGCTTTCATTAGCAACATTTATTATTCAGCAGTGAGTTTTTAAAATTAGCAATTCAATGCGAATTTTAATTGACAAATGTTAAAAAGCTAATCACCTCTTTCGCTATATTATTTGAAACATTGTTTGTCTTTGTCATTTCAAACAAATATTCAGTGTGAAACATAATTTCCATTCAGAATTCATTTGTTTCATTTAGCCTGAGGTTTCTACTACAATTTTTTTCAATGCTTTACTTTATAGGTATAAGTTAAAAATATTTTAAATCTATACAGCGCTTCACAGTGCTTTTCAAATAGTCCCAAGCGTATTGCATGAAATGAGCTCTAATGCAGGCCCTCAACTCTTCAGGAATCAAACGGAGGTTATGTCATCGCCTTGATGTCCATATATTGGATTTTTGAAGTACTGCCACTTCCCATCACTGGTGGGCCGTTTTTAATCTTAAAATCATTTCTTTTAATTGGTTTTAAAAATAAAAATAATAAAAACATTTGGCCACTCAACAAAACTTTTTTTAAATTAAAAAGCTTTTTTTAAAAAAATCTGAATAATTAATAGCATATTTGATAATGTCATCAATGGAGTGAGATTTGTGACCCATGAAGCAACTGCCATCGAATCTGTGGTAGCGCTTCTGAAGTCCCATTTGGAGACTTGTGTGTCAGATTATTCATTCAATATGTGCTCTATTTCAATATTATTGTAGTTGGATCTTAAAAAGAAAAAGTATTTTTTGTTTCAAATTATTGAGTTGTTCAATGGTAATCTAAAAACTTCTGAATGCCTTCAATCTGTGCGTTTGAAACATAACCTGATGTTGAAAGATTCATTGTTTTTGATACCATGAGCACTCTCAAAACGATAAACTACATTGATGAAATAAACAAAAAGAAATACTTAATGTTTGTAGTCCACATCTAAATATACCTGAAAAAAAAAAGTTTTTTGAAAATTATATAGGAAGCTTTTCGTAAGGATAACTTAAATTATCAAGTACTCGATATCTCTACCATAGCTTTGTAAGCTTTCATTAACCAACCCCTGTTTTTGTTTTTTATACGAAAATAAAAAATATTGTCAATTTCAAAGATCAAAAATTTATTCATGAATAATACATTATCTTATTCAAGTAAGTTAGACTTCACAAAAAAAATTCCACCGCAGCCCTCATTCCAATGGTCCTCTTTCCACTGCTTGGCATCGTCAAAAGCAAGGATCTGGCCAAGTTTTATATTCAGGTGTGAAACAGTGACATCAAAGTATTAATTCAATAGCAAAACTTCAATCGAATGATTTTATTAAGATTATCATCTGGATGATAGTCTATAAAAGAACTAAAAGCCTACATACAGGCTAATTTTCAGTTTTAACAAACCATTTCTCTGTTTCATAATTTGAATCACCTAAACCTCACTCGATGCCCTGATGATCCCACAGGACACCACTCTGGTCTTCCTCTCAGGCCTCATGATCGCCATTGTGATGGAGAATGTCAACTTGCACAAGGTGTCAAATAACAATCAATCAGTTTTTTGAACTTAATTCAATTAATTCGGCTTCTTAAGCCTTCGATAACTTTGAGTTTTTACTTTATTTAATTCTTACCGTTCGGTTTAGAACCTTCAAAAGAGTAAGAAAAACTGAAAATATTTAGGTATATGCTTCAATAGAGGATTAATTTTTTTTCACTTATATTGGAATGCTCAGATACTTATTTTAAAGAGTTTGAAATGGGTTGAGAACCCACTCGACAGGTCTAACCACCTCATGCATGAAGCCCTGAAGTTCTAGGAACGAAAAGCTTCGTTTTTTCAAATATTAGAAATGTTAAGTTGAAGTCGAAATCATGTAGAGATTTTATAAACTTTATCATAAACATTTACATAAAAAGATTATTTAATTAAATTTGAAGAATAATTCAAATTTGAATAAATAATGATATTTATAGCTTATTGCACGAATACTTCAAAATTGAACCCGCGACTATTCAAATTTTTCGAACAAACCGCAGTTTTGAAGTGAAAAATTATAAATTCTAATAAGTATATCAACTTACATGAAAATTCCACTATAAAAGTGGATGTTAATTAGATTTTCAAAAAGTGAAGTTTTATTGTGTTGTTGAGGGTTTGTGTTGAGAGCGTTGTGAATACTTTACACACAAACAAATATAAGCAATAAATAAAAATAGAAACATATAACTATTTAGGTTTACAATATTTCACCATCTTAAAAATCTTTCGACTGCATCAGCTTATGAAAAAATGGCAAGCACTAAGTTTTTAGATGCTCAGTTGATGCATGCCAATGAAGACACTTAGACAAAGTACATTCTGTGAAAAACATATTCCAAGACCACTTTAAAAATAATTAATAGAATAGAAAACCATAAAATCACACGAAGACTAATCAGAACTTTAATTTAAAAGCTCTATAAAAAGATTTCATTAAAACTTGAGTCCTATTGAATATGTTGAAGTATGTGTTTTCAGTTTAACTTGAAGCGTTTCAATTTTCAATTACAAATGATGAGTTATTTGAACTATTTATTGGCAGAGAATTGGAACGGGAATATTACTGAAAGTGGGAGCATCACCAATCAGGTAGGGATTCACATCTGAAGCCGATAGTATAAATATGACTAAAAGTTTAGACTATTATTTTATTTTGAGGCTTAAATACCTGAATGATGGAATAATGGTAGATGATAATATACACAGAGTGCTTGCTGGAATCATGTTGCCTACCTGGTTCTTGTCGATGTTCATCAGGTAATGATCTCAATTTTTTCAAGGTTTTGAGACTATTTAGTTTAAATTGATAAGTGGTTGATTGTTCAGTATTCTGTTGCTTTTCTTGATTGTATTCATAAACCGTTGATGACTTGAAATCGGCACACATGCTGAACTTCAAAAAAAGCAACAACAACAATTAAACATACTGTCAAAAATGACATTTTTGAACTTCAACTACCTAAACAACCCAGTTGACACCACATCACCTACACAATGGCTCAATTGACATCACACCACCTACACAACAGCAATACAGCAGCAACTTCAATGATGGTGTCAGCCTCCAAAGCAGTGGTCAAACAGTTGTCTATAGGATTGAAAAAAGCCCAGTAAGTTATATGAATAACATCTATAATATTTATCGATTGAATTTTTTGCTGTGTACACAAACTTTCATGAAACATTTTAATAAAGATTTGCTAGAAAATTGTGAAAACTAGAAATTAGTTACAAAATTAGTGTTTTGAATTAAAAGAAGATAAAAAAATAAAGAAGGGAGTGATTCAATTCATCCTCAATGACTACCTACTGAAGCACATTGTTGGCAAGGGGACATCTGCGCACGCAATGTTTTCAGCTCAAAAATGATGTTAATAAAAATGATTAATCTGATGAAAAATTTTAAAAAACAGAATCTGCCATAAGAAATCTTTATGGTTGAACATAACATGTTAAATTAAACACTCAACATTAATGTGTGTTCATTCTGAGATTCACGACAGTGTTGATACAATGAAGATATGTTACCAAGCCACTTTGGTGTCTTTGGGCGATGATGGAACGTTGTAGAAGAGGTCAAGAGAGATGTTAATAAAATAGAGAAGATGGCAATAAATTGCGTTATTACTGCTGATAAAGAATTCATAAGAATCTGAGTATAGAAAACAAATTAAGAGTTTCAAGAAATGTGGGAATAAGTTGGAATTTATGGAATTTTTGAAAAATATTTGAATGTTCAAGTACTTAAACAAATTAAATAGATCAGTAATGAAGAATTATAAAACGATGTTTTAATGTTTCAGTGACCGCAAACTGAAGCAAGAACAAAGGTGAAACATCAAAGAAATTTCAAATACTACATAATTAAAGAAACAAACACAAAGCATTTACAAAGCTTCAGTAAAACAAACTTTTCGAGAAACAAGTTTACATTATTAAGGGAATTACTTGATAATGTAAGTTTGACTTACAAAAAGCTTTTTGAATTAGGTTAATAAATACTTTTTGTTTGTTTCCCTCAGTGTTTGGTGTAGGCTATTCTATGTCATCGCTTCATAACTCACAGAATCTTTTATTAGACATAAGACTTATTTTTGTTCTCACTTACAATAAAATATTTTTAATGCTACCTCCAACAGGTTTGAAACAAACGCAGGTGAGAACGTATTCTATTCTAAACTTAGTTTTCAATGAAGCTATAAAATCAATAAAAACTCTATTAATAAATAAAATGGTTAAAGAGAAAAAAAAAAGATTTTTATGTATTTTTATTTTGATAAAAAATTTTTTATGAGAGAATCCACCTTATCTACATTATGAATAATAAGTTTTACCCAAATACTGCAGTCTCAAATGAAGCTTTCGAGTTTGGAGAGCAGACTGATGACCTTGGGTTGGTTCTGTCCTCATTTCAGTGTTCTAACTATTTTTCATAACATGACTAATAAAGTTTCTAAATAAGTTGTTGAAACTATCAATTTGAATATTGAGTTAAAATAGTTAATAAACACTCATAGGTGATACTTTAACGTAAAATAGTCTGTGAAGTTTTATAGACAATGAATCCCAAATCTCATTGAAAAATAATCACTACTACTTCAGTGTCCCAAACCCAGTGTTTGTGACCAAAAGCACGAAGGAGGCTTGCAGTAGTGAAGAGAGTGATGTAGATGCTGATTCATCTCATGCAAAAAACAAAACCAACGAAGATAGGGAACCGAATGGGAAGATAAGTTGTAGCTTGGATGACGCCATCAACAAAAACATCGGCAGCTTCATTGAAATTGATGTGTCTGAAGATATGGATGATTTTGGTGAGTTAAACAAAATTAATAAAAACATGGGTGTTAATTGTTTAACTCATTCACGCCTTGTGTAACTGTTGCAGACTGTTCTTGAAAGTTTTTGTTGGATCGAAAATTGTTTTTTCAATTATTCATTTGTTTTTTAAATATTATTTATAGTTTAGTTTTCATATCTTATTCAGCCTTTGAAATCATTCAAAGCTGTTTAGAATAAATTTAATTAAGATTTTTCACTTACTAAAATAATGTATAGCTTGTATGTGAATTTATTATACAACGCCAATATATGAATTAAAACCCCCGTAGCTTCGTCAAACTTACTGTTTTAAGTCCTTTATTGAACTGTTTGTGTCACAGATGTCACGATCGTTAAATTTTTTTTTTGATTTGTATTTTATGTTTATTACTATGTTTATGGATATTTTAATAGAGAATTACCACCATCATGAAGATACATCTTCGTTATGCCCCGAGGACCAGAAAAGAATAGAAAGAATCAGTCAGATGCTGGCATTATCCATCGCTTACTCGGCAAACATAGGTGAGAATTACCATATAGCAAACCTTTTAAAACTTTTTCAATATTTGTGTTTATATTATCAAAAGAGGTCGATTTAGCTTATAATTGGGAGAAATTAAACGTGTTAAGTATAAGAATGAAGGATTTTTTCCTAAAAATGTAGTGGTACACATGGCATATAACCTCAAATGACTGGTGATGCAGGAGGTACAGGCACCTTGACAGGGACCCCCACCAACCTTCTCGTGGCAGATGCTGTTGAAAAGTGATTTTATGCTGTTTCATTATATGACAATGATATAATAATTTTACCATTAACATTTATACAAATTTATTAGAACTTTATTGTGTCATTCACTGATGTACACATAAATATTTGAGTAAACATTTGATTTATGTCACGGTATCTTCGTTGTAAACTCTTTTAACTAGTTTTCATGAAAAAACTTCAATTCTATGACTTAAACTCATGTACATACATACTTATTTATTTGATGCTGATTGCTCAACTGCAGAGTGTTCAGGGAAAATGGCTTGGAGAATCCTATAACATTCGCTACGTGGTTCTTTTTCAGCATTCCTCTGTCCGTCATTTGCCTCGTGCTGCTATTTATCTGGATGCAGCTTTTTTATCTCAGATGCAGGTGCCACTTTCATAAGTCTTTACTCTTATTCGAACGTTTTATTTCTCTATTAATGTTTATCCACATCGGTATGGTAATTTTGTATGCATAAAAGCTTTGTGGTTAAAAATATTTGTCTAATTTCAGCTTCATTTCATGTGTTTGAATTTTAGAACAACTTTCAATATAAACGATCATGAATTTGAAATGGTCGGCTTTACTTTATTGTGCTTAGTAAGCTTATTTTTGAATTTGAGTAGAAATTTTATTTTTGGTGAAAGAATCTTTTAAATTATTATTATTATAATTGTTGATTAAAATTAAAATTTATTAAGTAAAAACTTACCTTGTCATTCAATTAGCATGCAATACTTTTAGTACTTAAAATTTAAACTCTAACTAAAAGAGAAGCTTTGCTATTTGACTCAATAATCCATTGTGTTGTTTTTGATACACTTTGTTACAGATTAATTGATTCCCAGCCTTATATTACATTATGGGAATTTTGAACAACTATTCTACCATCAACTTCAGTATATTTCAATAAAATCTCAAAGTAAACATAATAATGATACTAAATGAATCACCGACTGATGGCAGTTGTTGCAAGAGAAACAAGGGGTTGGAGGAGGGAGAAGCTGCTATCAAGGTTTGGTCTTCGAATGTCTTAAGAGATGCTTTTCATCCCTATGAAATTAAAAGAAACGAGAAAAATTTAATTGAAAAAATATTTTTTTAATATTTTCAAATTTTTTATGGTGAAACTTATGATTTAATATGCTAAAAAACCTAATTGTTCCATTAACTTCAGAAAGTGATGAGAGAAGAATATAACAAGCTAGGACCCGTCAGGTTAAAATAAATGAAAATTTCCAATTAGGCTGAACATAACATTAAACAATAGTTTTGGAGAGGTTGTCACAAGCTTATTGTTGGCAGTGATGATAATACTGTGGCTCACGAGGGACCCTGGGTTCATCGATGGTTATGCCAGCCTCTTCCGTAAAGGGTTTGTCACCCTTTCAGTTTTTAATGAAAATATTATGTTTATACTATTTATGAGGGAATACTTTATGAAAAATGATTAATCTCAGGTATGTATCCGACTCCACACCTTCCATCTTCATTGTCATTCTCCTCTTCATTTTTCCCATTGAGAAGCCGGACTGGCCTCTGTGGAGAGAAAACAAAAAATGTGGAAGTTCTATTACATAATTTTCATAATTGACATAAATTGAACACCATTACTCAATCATTTGAAATTAAAGTATAAAGATGAATAAACTATCGAATCAAATTGATGATTTTTCTGACATTTACAGCAAAACCTAAAATAAAAAGAGCTCTCTTAACGTGGCAAGAAGTTTGCGAAAGGTTGATATAATGAATTGATTTGAAACGTTCCACATTTAAACATCCACGATGCACACAGACTGCCTTGGGGTCCAGTGATTCTGCTTGGGGGTGGTTTCGCCATGGCTGAAGGGTGCCGGGTACATGTTCTACTACTTCAAACTAATATTATTTTTGCTTTGTTTCGTTGAGAAAATTTGAGCAAAACTAGTAATATATTAAAAAATATATATTAAATAACGTCTTTTCTGATAAAAGTTGAATTATAAAGGCGATATAAGATTAATCTCACTTTGCCTCAGAACTCCGGCTTGACCGAACTGATCGGATCCAACTTGACATCATTATCAGCACTACCTCCATGGTTGTTTGCTTTCATCATCACACTGTCCATCTCCTTCATCACAGAAGTCATGTCAAACACAGCCGTCATGGCCCTTTTCCTTCCCATCCTTGCCGCCATTGTGAGTCTTGTGGAGAAAGTTATTTACCATTTTAAATCTAATTTTAATTTCACGTTTTAAGCCACATTCAAGACAGTAAAAATGAACTTTTCCATAACTTAAAGCTTTTTGTTATGTGCTGGTTAACTTTATCAGCATTCAAACTACTTTAAACATGAACAGGCCAAAGACCTCTCCTTGAACCCTCTGCTGCTCATGTTACCAGCTGGCATGGCTGCCTCATTCGCCTTCATGTTGCCTATCGGTGCGTTAAAACCTTTTTTAGACTTCCTTGAATAACTATGTCACAGACATATAATATGGCCGTTCAAATCGTTGCGACGCCATTTACTCGTTGTGGATGTAATTAAATTAATTGAAATGAAGCTTTTGAAAGGTTTAGTTTGCTTTGTTGCGTCTGATCGAATTGAAATTTTTTTGTGCTTTATGACTATGAGAAAAATTAGGATTATATATTGTATCATTAAAGAATTTCTTTTATCACTTCAATTTTTAGATAAATAGTTGTCTTTTCTAAATCCATGTTAATATGCACTGTTATCGTTATTATTCTAAATGTAAATATAAATAAAAGTTTTGAAAGCATAATACTTCCTCTACAGCCACCCCACCCAACGCCATCGTTTTCTCTTGCGCCAATTTGAAAGTCTTTCAAATGGTGAAGGTAGGTTTTGTAATGAATCTGCTTTGTGTTGCAATGGTTACACTGGCCTTGAATACCTGGGGATACCCCATGTTCAACCTATCACAACCTCCATGGGTAAATGCCACTGCCGTCTCAAATTGAAGAAATTCAAGAACTTATTAAGTCTTTGATATTGTTGAAAAAATATTATTTATATTATTAGTGTGTTGTGATATTTTTTTTGAAGTATTTAAAGTTTGAGAACAGCCTTTTTGTTTCTTATCTAGTTTCAATTGATAAACGGTGACTAATTCTCAATGAAAAACTGCAAAATCTTTAAAAATTATTCTATTTGTTTCAATTGAACTATTCCACTGTCTTTGAGCCATGTTTAAATATTTTGTACGGATGCAAATTATGTTTCTTTTTTTTAGTGTCAAATAATGTTTTAAAAACAACTCTTTTCAATTGTTTCTATAAAAAACATCTTAAATTTAAGAAATTCAAACTCAAAAAAAACTACATACTCAATTTGTTATGTTTAATGTAACGAAACAAGAAATAAAATCTTGCAAAACAAGTATCACGTGCCTTTTTAAAGAGCATTATAACGAAAAAAAATTGAATTGTTTTGTGCTGGCCCACAACAACATTACTCATGAAGACTTTATAGAAGTTATCAAAGGTCAAGAAAAGTATTTAATGAAATAAAGATTTTTAAACTTTGGTTGAAATCATATAATCTATATGCGCATTCAATAATTGATTCAGCACGAATAAAAAACTTTTAGGTTAAAAAACAATAGAATCAATAAAATAATCTATAAAAAAAACCAATATTTAAGAATTTTTTCACGTACAAATAGTACAAACACGCTTAATTTTCTTGCCGCATTCAGCACATCTTTGTTAGGCAGCGACTGATTGCACAAGATGATTTTTTTTGCCAAATCAACTAGCTTTTCTCACTCTGATATCGAAAATCTTATTCTTTGGTTTCGAACGCTTTCGATTTGAAAGAGATGGTTCTGAAAGATAATCCAAAAAAATCTTCCTACGTAGTTTTTTTGAGATATCTTGTTTTTTTAATATTGAATTTTATATAGTTTTTTTACAATATGAGAATTTTTTGAAAAGACATTTTTCAAGAAATTAGCTAAAATTATCTATAAAAAATTATGTTAAGTCTAACAAATTATGGCTAACCGTTTATGATAAGGTTTTATTTAACGGAAATTTTTACTAATTTTTAAAAAATTGTTTTTATGAAAAAATTTTTTTAATTGTGACGAAATCATATAATATTTTCGTAAAAATTCAATAGTGAAATTTTTCTATGACTGGATGTCTCTTGATAATGCATCATACATTCACGACCGTCATATGAGGGAACTTCGTGACTACTGGAAACCACCATTTCTTAATTTGCATGCGTGTTCTGTAAAGGCAAACTTGTTCATCATTCACATTACCCATGCTCTGGTTATATTCTGCTATGCATTAGACCTTCTGACAAATATAAATTTTTTTTCGACAAAATAAATCATTTTATAGTGAGAGTTAGGTAGACATAACTAATTCTTAGCAACAGATACTGGTATGTTTTGGTTCCATTTTGTTATAAGTATCTTTTTATTACGGAATGAATTTTTAATTTATATGAATAGGTGAATGAAATTATTATAAAACAGTGATAAATTATATAAATTATCATAAAATTATCATGGTGTCAAATGCATTTTTATCGAAATTTGATTTAAATAATAGACATTGTAGTTCCTTTACAAAAAGCTTCGGGCATTGGAATTAAATTATGAAAATTTATATAAAACATAAAAATAGCTATAATTTTATGCAATTTTTGTTTTATAACAAAATTTAATACTTTTCATTTCAGTATAATGCAGAATAAAATCAATCCAAAAGCTACCACACTCAGCTAGCATCCCATTACTGAGACGCTGAAGAAAATGGCCTATAATATCCTTCTTTTTTATACAAAAAACTAACTAAAATCTAAACTCAAAATTTCAAACTTTTGCCAAGTTCTTTAGTCACAAAAAATACAGTTTTGGTAGAATATTCTGACGAATACAATCGTTTAAAACTTGCATCTGAAATTTTTGAAAAATTGGTTAATACTGAAGCCAACAACTTCACAAATATGATAAAATAAACTTAATTTTTTTAAAAACTAGACCTATTTTAACGAGTTAAATCTCAAAAATAACGTCTACTAAAAGTCATTAATGAAATACATTTATTTATTCACGCGTCCGAAAAATAGCCACATCGTAGCTAATGAGTTAATTCATTTGTTCATAAGAAAAGATCATCTCAACTTTTGAGTTGTTTCACTTTTTAATAACAATAAAAATTCTAATGAAGTGGAAGCAACATTGAATGTTTTGCAATCATCATCCTAAATTTTTCAATCAATGGTAAAGATCGTTGGATTAATTGGTGTACAGATTCTTCAAAACCTCCTAATATTGTTGGATTGCTTTGAAGGGGGCTCCTATCTTGACATAGTTCATCAGTCTTGCGTGCTTTTGAATTTTTTTCACATATTTTTTTTTTCAATATTGTCAGTTTTTTTATTTGAGTTTGAAGATTTATCATTGGATCGAAAAAACCAACATACATCGGTCCAACTTCAAAATGAAAAAGCTTGAAAACATTTCAAAAAAATTATGATGTCTTTGAAAATCTAAGAATAAAATGCAATAAAAGTCGATAAAGAGTATAAATAGTGAATGAAGGTGCGAAATTAAATTTGAAAATGCTTTGAATTGATGGGGGCACTTAAGAACCACTTGATGCCGTCCAAGCGATTCTAAATGTCTTATAAACATCAGATCTCGAAGCTTTATTCAAGTTGTCGTCAGAACTATTTAAAGATAATTAAAATTTGATTTCATCATTTTTACAAAAACGCATATATTGAAAAGAACAAATGAGAAATATATAATTCTAGAAAACTTACACGTAATTAAAATATAATCTATATAATGAAGTTGAATTGATGGGAAGTCAAAGCAATATTGTGAACAAGCGCACACTTGAAAACCGAAAAAATCAGATCTTGATTGATGGATTCAAAGGAGTTCAGAGTGAGGGGTCGTGAGATGGTCGACTTCATCAGCAACTACCTGGACAACATTGCCAAAATGAGGGTCTGTGAATTTAAGCTTATTTAACTCATTCACTGCGTTTTATCTTGTTAGGTTTAAATAAATAAAGCGTTAAAGAATGAGAAAATTAAACCTATCATCATTTTTTTGGAGTTTCATTGAATGTTTAAAAATTTATGAGTCGTTTAAGAAAGTCTTATACATTTAAGTATGTATAGTTTTAATGTTTTGATAACATATGACAACTGTTCCTCATAAGCAAAAGGTAACGTGTGATAAGGGCTGATAATTAAATATGGTACCTGTTAAGAATTAAAAATGATGCTGTTTCATTTATTTATTCTTGAGCTTTACAAAAAAAGGTACTTAAAAAGGAATTAACTGGTAAAACGTATTGTTAAATATAAGCTCAAAGCTCTTTGTTTGTCGGAGTACGAATACCCTCTGGTTTCCCCTAAACTCTGTATTTTACTAATTTTTTTTTCAATATATATTTTTTTATTCAAATCACTTTTTGAATTGTGAATAGTTTGGTGATGGTTATTTGCTCTTAAACTTTTTCGCTATAAGGCATGCGATGGTGGCATTTTTGGCTGCAACATAGTTTTTCTCACGCGGCAGTAAGCTAGCATGTACTAGCTTTGTTTCATCTTGACTTGATAAGCTGATTTAATAAAAAAAATTTTCGTTTTATTTTTATGCGTTTTGATGATAAATTCCCGCATGAATGCCGAGTCATCTATCGATTTTGCTCCGCCAAAGTTCTTTTAGGCAGTTTTATTGTCTGGCATCATATTCAAACATTTTATTAATAGTTTTGTGTTTCAGATTCAGACTCAAATATTTAAGCTTGCAAGTGGTTGGATTACATTTTTCTAGTTTTCAAATCAGTATATTTTGTGCTCTTCTAGAGTACCTAACATGTAATCTTTTTATCGATTGTTCCGAAGATGTTTCAATATTTTTATTAGTTTATTTGTGAAGCGCACAGTTTTCAAACTAAGTTTGCTGCAAAGGCGCTTGCATAGTCTAAAGAACTAGGGCAAAAGGATGCGGCTATATAGATGAGTTTTTAAACGCTTGAAAAAATGTTTAAGGGAAGATGAGAGACGCAGCTTAAATGGAAGAGAATTCCATAAATGAGAGGTGGTATGTGAAAAAAGGCGACATAAAAAAAAGTTAGAAGAGACAGGCTGATATAGCCATAAATCAGAGTTCGAAGACCTGAGAGACTCATGAGTCTGTCTGGTAGTAAGAAGCCTATATAAATGAGCCGGCTGAGTGAAATTTCATATACTAGAGGTGAGCCACAGTAACTTGAACTGGGCTCTTAGTGCGACCAGCAAACAATGAAGGCGATCGAGGCAAGCGCGAAATCAAGAATAATAATCAGCTTGAAGAACAGTTTTGGCAGCACAATTATGGAAAGATTGCAACTTAGAAATAAGACAATTCGAAAATTCACAAAGAAAGAATTGTCGAGCTTGGCAAGAAATAAGAGATAGTCAAGACAGCGGCAATGTTAAAAGGTGGGAATTTGCGTATTTGTTTGATCGCATGGAGATGAAAATTAGATGTTTGTATAACCTGAAAGATAAATGCGTTTCATAGAAGACTCCCAAAACAAATAATTAATATTCGTTGGCCTAAATTTATTTCAAACATCAACTTATATAGAATATCAAAAATAGAGACACCATGGAGCTCGACAATAAAACAAAGACGTCTGAACTGGTTAGGGCATCTGATGAGAATCCCAGAGAAAATTCCTGCACGCTCTAGAAGAAGTAAAAAGACCCGAAAAAAAAGCGAGGAAGACCCCCTCTTACAGGGTGGAAGACTATCTTAAGAGACACAAACTTAGAACAAATAAAAGAAATGTGTCAAGACAGAAAAATATAGAGAAAATTTTTTAAAAACGTGATGCCTATAAACATGATGATGATGCGTCCTTCGCGGGCGAAGACGACCACAACTTCTATTCCTCGGATCTGTGAGTGCGAAGATGGCTGGTCAGACCAATCTTTGCACTAAATTGCCTTGAGCAGTGTGGACAGGGATACGCTAAGGTAGAAGAGGCAGTACTCACTCTTATTTTACGACGCTGGCGTTTTTGCTCTTGCTCTTCCACACGTCTCGCTTCAAAGCTCGACACACTAGTGGAAACAGTGCTGCGCGCCAGAAAGTCCGGTCTCGAGCTATTTCTTCCCAGGTGTTCGGATCAATGTTGCAATGTTTTAGAGAAGCCTTCAGTATATCCTTATATCGCTTCCTCTGACCTCCAAGAGAGCGCTTGCCTTCAGCCAACTCACCAAAAAGCAATCGCTTTGGCAGTCGTTCGTCGGGCATTCTGAGTACGTGCCCTACCCACTTGAGCTGAAAGCGCTTGAGAAACGCATGAATACTCTCCATGTTAGCTTTTTGGAGTACTTCTGTGTCGGGCACTTTGTCCTGCCAACGGATGCGAAGCAATTTCCGAAGGCATCACATGTGGAAAGAGTTCAGCTGTCTGGCGTGACGACTATACACAGTCCATGTTTCGCGTGCGTATAGTAATGTAAAAAGAATAATTGCACGGTACACTTTCAGCTTGGTTAAAACGCTGATCCCTCTTCTTTCCCACACCTTCTTTCATAGTGTGCCGAAGGCTGAGCTGGCTCTTGCAATTCTGTAAAAACCTCTTTGTCGATACTGACAGAATGTGACAATGTGCTGCCGAGGTATATGAAATTTTCTGCCACTGTAAGCTTTTCGCCGCTGACTACAATAACTGACTCTGTGTAGGGAGCTTTATGAGCCGGCTGGTACATCACTTCAGTTTTCTAGATACTGCCAAAGTTGTCACAAGCTGTATCAAACCGGTTTAAGCTTTCCTGCATAATCGACTGTGTACCAGCGTTTAATGCGCAGTCGTCAGCAAAGAGAAAGTCTCGGGCAATGTCTTTTTGAACTTTGGTTTTTGCCTGAAGTCTACGTAAGTTGAACAGTTTTCCATCAGTTCGGAATTTTAAGTTGACTCCAATGTCACCAAAGCGAAAAGCGTCAGTCAGCATAGCTGAAAACATCATACTAAAAAGAGTTGGAGCAAGAACGCAGCCCTGTTTTACGCCACTTGTGACTGGAAACGGCTCTGATTAAACCCTATCATCTTGCACTCTGGCTTGCATACCGTCATGAAACTGTCTGACCATGGTAATAATCTTAGCTGGACAGCCGAACTTAGCCATAATCTCCCAGAGTCCTTTTCTGCAGACAGTATCGAAAGCCTTCGTCAGGTCCACAAAAGTGGTGGAGAGACCGACGTTCTGTTCTTGACACTTTTCTTGGAGTTGACGTGCTGCAAAGATCATGTCCGCTGTGCCACGCTCTAGTCTGAACCCACACTGACTTTCAGGCAACAAACCGTCTTCTAGGTGGTCAATCAAGCAGTTCAGCAGAACTCTAGCTAAGAGCTCACCAGCGATAGAGAGTAGCGAAATACCACGATGGTTGTCGCATGTCTGACGATTTCCTTTGCGCTTGTATAAATGGACTATAGAAGCATCTTTCAGTTCTTGTGGGATAAGCTCTTGCATCCCCATAGACTCGAATAACTCACATAGCCTCCTGATCATGATTGGGCCACCAAAAGCGTAGATTTCCGCAGGAATGGAGTCAGCACCAGGTACTTTACCACTTGACAACCGTTTCATTGTTTATGGAAATTTCTTTTGGTTCTGAACAAAATAAAAATAATTAAAATTTTAAAAAAATTAAAAAAAAATATATATTTATATTAATAAAATAATAATAAATAAATAAAATAAAAAACAAATGAACAAAAATACATAATAAATAAAAGTATAAAAATTGAAAAAATAAAAAAATACAAAATTAAAAAAAAATAATAATAATAAATAAAAAATAAATCAATAAACAAAGAATATAAAATTAAAAAAAAAAATAAAATAAATAAACAAACAAAAAAATGAATAAATTAAAAAAAAAAAAAGAAACATTTTGGTTAGATTTGTTTAGAAACACTTTTCAAGTGTTTGAATCACTTTGAATGTTTGTTATATTTGTGTACTTTATAATATTTCCGGGCAGTGATTGTTTGTACACTGTGCCGTGGATTTTTAGCACATAACTAACTCGGCCTATAAACATAGGATAAACACAAATT
>OZ038320.1:13669386-13728075 GCA_964035795.1 Pterobdella sp. o SKG-2022
ATAACCTGAAAAGTGATAGTGTAAAGTTGAGGTTGGGATCGAGAGTTGCACCTAGTATTTAGAGTTTGAAAATTACGGAAAGAGTAGTGCCATCAAAGGTAACTTCCTTAGGAAGATTGGACTTTAGAGGAGTAAAAGACTGCCAACGAACATCATTTTGCTTTTGTTAGGATTGTCCGAAAACAAGAAATTGAGTTTGGTGATGCATTCAGAAGTCTTAGTGAAACTGGAGTGAAGAAAAGAGGCACCGATAACCTTATACGTCATCTTTTTATCCATTGCATTAGAGTTTTATATAAGAACTTTTTATATTTTTTTGTTTTTTAAAATGTTCCAACTCTATCTATTTTCGCTTCTCCCACTCTTGTCTTAGGTCGGAGAGCATTCCCAGTTTTTTAAGTTCTCTAGTTTTCATCCCCACCAAACTTAAGCCACATGGTATGCTGTTAACTTTTAGATTTACTTTTAAATTTTTTTAGAAATGGGTTTAGAATTTTTTTATATTCGTTCACAAAGTTGACGTTTTAATGTACGACAACATTTTTTCTTTACTTTTTCTAATGCTACTCTGAGTATCTGACAAAAATTAATACACTGATCAACAAAAACAATATTCTTGCGTTATTTATGATCATTTAAAGGGAAAGCAAAATAAAAATTATATGAAGTTCATACAACTTAATTCTATTATAAAGTTTTAAATTCAAAATATTTATTTCATTATCAAATTCCATTGACTTGATAGTATTGGGAATTTATTATGGCTCGACCTCTGCCACCTCGTCAGGTGCTGCCTCAAGTGCAGCCAGGCTACCTCAAAGAGCTTCTGCCTTCACAAGCACCCTTACATGCCGAAGACTGGGACAAAGTTATGGAAGATGTTGATAAGATCATCATGCCTGGGGTTTGAATAACTTTTTAGCAGATCACTCAGATTTTTATGAAATTAACTTTATGTGCACTTTTTGTATGATGTATAAAACTTCAAGTTAAATTTTACTCTGAAATGATTGTTTCTATCAAACAACTGTCACTTCATTGGCAGATCACTCATTGGCAACACCCCCATTTCCACGCCTATTTTCCAGCTGGTACGCCCTTAATTTGAAAACTAGTTTGCAAAAAATTAAAATATTTAAAAAATATTTCATTAAAGTTTTCAACGTGAGTTTTTATTATGTGAAAAAATCTTGTAAAACAATATTTAACTCTACTCCCTTCGCAAGGCAACACCTACCCCTCCATCCTGGCTGATATGTTGTCTGACGCCATCGGATGCATCGGATTCTCATGGGTTGGAATTTGTATAAAAAAACTTGCTTAATCATGAAATATTTTATTGAACTTTTGGTTTAAAACTTTTGAATCAAAAACACTATTTTTCCAGCGGTGAACTGCTACCTTTATGTGGTAGGGTGATTTGTGAGCCTCTAGAAGCCTAAGAGCTAAATCAGCTGGAGCTTGCTTCTGTTAGGGTCACCTATGCCGGTCAGATCGACAGGTAGAAGCCAAAGTAAATGTACGAACAGTGACAGGCGGAAGTAGAAATAACCCATCGGCAGGACATACTAGTTGTCATGGGAGACCTAAATTCAAAAGTCGAAAGTGTTAACTCACCAAATGAGAGTCATGTGGAAACACGGATGTGAGCTCATGAATGAAAATGGTGTTAAGCTGCTAGAATTTTGCAACAATAACAACCTGGTTGTGGAAAGCCAACAAATAAGTAAAAATGATGAAATAATTCTAGCCATAGAGTCTCTGACAAGCAACAAAGCTAAGTAAGATACTTGCAAAAATTATCCTTCAGCGATTAGCAGATGCAGTGAACAAAACTCTGAGAAAAGAACATGCTGGATTCCGCAAGGAAGAAAATGTGTAGAACAGATCTTTTCTCTGCGCAACATCATTGAGCAGTGTTTTGAAGGGCAAAGGCAGTTTTACATGAGCTTCGTCGATTTTGAAAAAGCCTTTAACAATGTTCCTAGAAAGTCTGTGGTTGGTGCTGAAAGAATATGAAATTCCCCAACATTTTATTCAATTAATTCAAAGTTTTCACACTAACTTTAGTTGCAGCATTGGAGGTAAGGACATATGGTTTGAGGTCATGACAAGAGTAAGACAGGGTTGTGTGATGTCAGCATTGCTTTTCAACCTCGCTATTGATTGGATAATGCGCCACACTATAGAAGCTTAAACAAAAGGAATCAAGACGACTCTTTTTTTACATTAGATGACCTTGATTTTGCAGATGATCTAGCACTAATTTCCCACACACATCGTCACGTGCAGGATAAAACGGACAAACTGTTTTCCACAAACCAGCAAGTTTGACTCAAGATCAACCTGAAGAAAACTGGTCATGACCATCAACGTGCCATTACCAACCCCAGTGCAGCTTGAAAAACAGAATTTTTGTGGTAGAAATAAGGTTACATGTTTTGGTATAAAGGTTGGTGCTGAGAAGGATATTGAAAGTAGGCTCAAAAAAACAAGGAACGCCTTTAGGAGCATGCAAACTGTATGAAAGTCTTCTCAGTACACTGTCAACACCAAGATAAAGCTGTACAAGAACTGTATTTTGCCTGTGCTTCTGTATGGAGCTGAGTGTTGGAGAATGACAAAGCAAAATATCAATAAACTGTCAGTTTTTCATACATGAAGTTTATCGAAGTATTTTGAAAATTTTCTGGCCTGATACTCTCTCAAACCATGATCATTTTTCTCGTTGTCACCAGGAAGACATGGCTACCATCATCATGAGAAGACGATGGCGATGGATTGGCTAAAAAAAAGGAAGGTTTCATAGTCAAAACAGCTCTTCATTGGACATGAGAGGAAAAAAATGGGGCTGCCCAAAAACAACATGGAATCGGACAGTAGAAGCAGAGCTCAAGGAAATGAAGCACACTTGGGGCACCATCACCAAGCTGGCTCAAAATAGAAATGCTTGCAAACTTTTTGTTACTGCCCTATATGCCTGTGGCCGTAACAGGCACTAATGATAACGTGTTGTTTTATGAGATAACTAAAAACAGTGTCAAAAACACATGTTTTTTAAACCAATCACAAACGCAGGCTGCAAGTCCTGCCGTCACAGAGTTGGAAACCATCGTTCTTGACTGGCTTGGTGAGACTGCATGAACATCATTAAGTTTTACAATCTTTTTTTGTCATTAAAAAACTGTTTGACAAATGAGACTGATTGCTTTCAAATTAGACGTTTTGTAAAAGCCAACCTGAAAGACTATGCTTTAATGCTCCTCCTACCACCTTTGACTCACAATCTAGCTGACTCATATACTTGCTTTCCCCTAATATTAAACTATTAGTATACTATTTAAAAGTCAATAATAAAGTTTTGAAACAGCAACTCTATTGAACAGTTGAGATGCTGGGTCTACCGAAGGATTTTAAGTTGGATGGAGGCAAGGGGGGTGGAGTCATTCAGGTATACACACAATCAAAACCCAGAATTTAAAAATTTTTAACAAAAGCCCACTCAAATGTATTAAAGAATTAAAAAATCAAATATCGTCTTTGACTTATCTAATTTTTTGTATCTTTTCCTGTATTTAAAACTGCCAGGGGTCAGCTAGTGAGTGTGTGCTGGTGTGCATGATGGTGGCACGCCATACCACTATCAAATCTCTCAAGGTTCAACTACTCTCGAATTAATTATATGTTACTTCTGTAAATTTGTTATTTAAAATCACATGTTCATGAAAATATTCCAAGAACTTTATTCTGTCATTTAAAATAAAAAATTAACATTATTTTAAAACCACCTTAAAAACTTTTATATTCAACTTCAAAGAAGAACCATTCAATAGTGGATGAGGGAGTTTTGCTCTCAAGACTCGTGGGATACTGCTCTAAATTAGTGGGAAAGTTCATTTTTGTGCAGTTACTATGCTTATATAAACACTCTGTATTTTTTGTTATTAGTATCATTAGAATGAGTTCACAAATTTTAATATAGTATTAAAGTATCAAAAAACACACCTAAGAGTCAATAAAAAATTGACCTTAACAGTTAACCTGCCACAATGAATTTCTTGTTGTTCGTCAATTGTGTTCGAATATGACCATGGCAACAAAGAAAAAAATATTATTATTTATTTATTTATATATACATATATATTTTACTAAATAAAGTTGTATAGAAAATTATCATAATAAGAAATGAAAATAAATATTATCATAAAATAAATCAATAAATAAGAATGAATAAGTAAGCTATAATAGTAATGATAATAATAATAGTAATAATAGAAGAACAAAATAAAAGTAAAATATTAAATGAATAGAAATAAATAAGATGAAATAAAAATAAAATAGTTCTTATCTGTGTGTTCTTGTGTGGCTGATCAGACCGATTCGCGCCAGAAAACCTCTTCCGCATGTTTGGCACCAGTGTGTGGGAAGTCTCTCTGGTGCACCTTCTCCAGCTTTGCGTCTTATGCGTTTTAATTTTGCAGCGTTTAGACGGTTTTCTTCTGAGAGGAGTGCACCATTACTGATCAATCTACGCCAAGCGGGCCTGTCAGAGGCAGCTTTTTCCCACGCAGTGACGTCTATATTGAAGTCCTTCAGATTTGACTTAAAATAATCTTTATAACGTTTGCGTGGGGCTCCGATTTTTCTTTGACCATTTTTAGCTGACCGTAGAAGCGTTGTTTAGGAATTCTAGAGTCCGCCATAAGAGATACATGACCAGCCCATCGTATCTGTGCCTTACGCATCATCGTAATAACACTGGGAAGGTGGGACAAGTCATTCCAGCGTATATTAAAAATTCTGCGAAGACACCGAGTATGGAATTGCTGGAGTTGTTTCTCGTGGCGTCTATATACTGTCCATGCTTCACAGCCATATAGTAGTGTGGTCAATATTACGGCTTTATAGACTTTAACTCTCGTGGACTGTGTCTTCTCTCCCACACCTTTTTCCTCAATCTTCCAAAAGCAGAGCTGGCTTTGGAAATTCGGTTTTTGATCTCATCATCAATGTTTGTACGACGAGAAAGTGTACTGCCTAGATAAACAAAAAGTTGTCAACTGCCTGTAACCTTTGTCCTTTCACTAAAATGTGTGGTTTGTGGTAAGGTTTTTTTGGGGCAGGTTGAAACATCACTTCTGTTTTTTGGGAGTTGATGATCAAACCGAAGACGTCACAAGGGAATGAGAATTGATCTATTTCCCGTTGCATCTCTTGCTCAGTCGCAGCGTAGAGTGCACAATCCTCAGCGAACAAAAGATTTCTAATTTTAGTCTCGTTCACTTTTGAGAGAGCCTGAAGACGTCTAAGGTTGAAAAGATTCCCATCGTACCGATATCTAATTGGAATGCCAGTTGAACTGTCTTTGAAAGCCTTCATCAGCATTGCTGCAAACATCATGCTGAACAATGTTGGGGCTAAGATACAGCCCTGCTTGACTTCGTTGGTCACCTGAAAGGGTTTTGAGCTTCCACCATCGTTGAGCACTATAGCTACCATGTCATCATGAAAAAGACGGACCATTTTTACAAATTTTTCTGGACAACAAAATTTTGCTAGGATTTTCCATAAACCTTTTCTGCTTACTGAGTCGAAAGCTTTGTTGAGGTCAACAAAAGTGATATAGAGGTCTTGGCGTTGTTCCATACTTTTCTCCTGAAGTTGGCGTGTTGCAAAGATCATGTCAATGGTTCATCTGCCAGTTCGGAATCCACATTGACTCTCAGGTAGGTAATCTTGCTCTAGGTGCTTCAGTGGGCGGTTCAAGAGAACACGAGCCAAGATCTTTCCGCAATTGAGAGAAGAGAGATGCCTCAATGATTGTGGCATGTACGCTTGTTTCCTTTTCTTTTATAAATGTGTACAATGGTAGCGTCTTTAAATGCTTGTGGAAGCGTTTCTTTTTTCCAATGTGAACGAAACAAATCAATGAGTCTTCTGGTGAGTGAAATACCACCTGATTTGAATATTTCTGCCGGTATAGCATCAGGACCTGGGGCTTTACCTGTTTACATATGCTTAATGGCTCTGGCGACTTCATCAACAGATGGAAGTGCATCAAGATCTTTGTTTATTTCCACTTGAAAAAGACGTTGAATCGCTTCGTCGTTGATCTTTGATGGTCGATTAAGAACGCCATTAAAATGTTCGGCCCATCCTTCTAAGATTTCTTTCTTATCAGTGATCAGCTTTGAACCATCAGCACTCAGTATAGGTGTATTTTTTGATGACTGTGGTTCATAGAGGCACTTGAGGGCATCATAAAAACGCCTCATGTCATGGCTGTCAGCATAACCTTGTATTTCTTCGGCTTTGTGGCTGAGCCATGTGTTTTGCAGATTTCGAAGCTTTTTTTGGACCTCTCTGCGCATATTGGCAAAGGCATTTTGCTTTGATTCCAATTTCGGGTCATTCTGGTAAGCTCTGAATAACTGGCGTTTCTCTTTCAACATGGTTTGAATAACAATATCATTTTCATCAAACCAATCTTGATGCTTCCTGGAGGTTGAGCCAAGGACTTGTAATGCGAAAGAATCAATCGTTTCTTTCATAAACTACCAGTTGTTGCTTTCAACCCTTGAGAGTTCGTGTTCAAGGTCGGTCGCAAATTCCTGTTGAACTTTGGGGATTTTCAACTTTGTGACATCAAGCCGCTTTAAAGCTTTTTGTCCTTAAGGTCTTTTCATAGGAATAACTTGCAACTTGGTTTTGGAAATTATAAGCCGATGATCTGTCCAACATTCCGCTCCACACGTAGATTTGGTTAATTTTACATCTTGTCGGTCTTTGGATTTAACAATAATGAGGTCAATGAGATGCCAATGCCTAGAGTGAGGGTGCATCCAGAAAGTCTTGTTGCAGGTTAGAAGGCAAAACAGAGTGTTTGTTATGATGAGTCCAAATGCTGTATAGGTTTTAAGCAGATGTAAACCATTACTATTACACTTGCCAATTCCATGATGACCTAAGACTCCTTCCCAAGCATGGTGGTCCTTGCCAACACGAGTTTTTAAATCCCCGAGTAAAAGGAGTTTATCCAATTGCGAAACAGTGGAAATAAGAGCTTCCAATTCTTCATAAAATTTGTCTTTGACATCAGCTGGATTAGTCATAGTGGGGGTATATGCACCTATGAGTGTAGCAGTTCTTTTTTTACCCAGAGGAAGTTTGAGTTTCATTAGACGATCATTTAAGCCTTCAGAAAGATCATCTAGTTTCTTCACACGCTGGTTTTTGATGGCAAAACCGACTCCAGCTTCGCGTCGTTCCCCATTTTTTTTTCCACTCCAAAAAAAGGTATAGCCACCACCAATTTCAGTAAGTTGTCCTTTGTCTGAGAAACGGGTTTCACTGAGAGCAGCTATGTCAACTTGATAACACCCAAGTTCTCTGGCTATCAAAGCAGTTCTGCGTTCTGATCTTTCAGAACTGATAGAGTCTATTAAGGTTCTAACATTCCAGGATGCTAGAATTAAGTTGAGTAATTTTTTAGTTTGACCGCAAGGATGGGAAAGCTCGCCAGCTGCAGTTTGCTGGCCAAGTAAGACTAGAAAAGGCTATTTTTGGAGCACCTTTTCTAGCTCCGTCCTCATGCAAGGAGGCAAGCAGAGCTATCTTGTAGAGGGCTGCTTGGTCGCTCAGGGGGCTGCCGGACTTCGCTGCTGTTCTAAATTCAAAGAAGAACGACCATATGGCCTAAGCCGCCTGTGTGTAGGTTTGCAACTACAGCTTCCAGTGATTCTGCATCTGCTGCTTCGTCACTCTCCTAACGCCACAGGGCTTGGTAAATTAAATGGTTTTTGTTTCCATGATCTGCGCTGTAATGAGATTTAAGTGAAGAAGGCTTGCGCAGCACCGACCTCACTCTATCGTCCAGACAAGCTTGAGCCAGCGGCAAAACTGGGTCAAGACAGCTGGAAGTTAGTCTGGATGCAGGAGCTGCCGGAGAGACGAGCTAATGCATTATCTAACCGCCTAAGGGGCTCCACTTTTGATTTGGGATAGGGTTTACTCCCTTAGCCTTTGCTCTTAACGAGGAGCTAAACTACAAGGCAGCGGTATCAGAGGGTAGTTTTTAGTGATTTTAAGGTTGCACAACCACCGGTATTTTTATAGAGATAGCATCTCGAGGAAGGCTGCCAACCAAGGCTGAAGAGCCCTTCCCACCCTTTTCATATTTGATTAATCGGTTTTCCGAACGAAACTTGGCTGGTTTATAAGATATAATAATAATATTACAATATAATATAATATGAAACTAAAAAAAACAGTACAATATGAAAGGATAATAATAAAATAATATAATAATAATAATAATAATACAATATACTAATAATATAATAACAATAACAATATAGTATGAGAATAATAACATAATATAACAAAGATAATAAAATATAGCAACAACAATAATATAATATAATAATTATAGTATAATATAATAATATTATAGCACAATAATATTATAATTATATATATATGTATATAATTTTTTAAAATAAAATTTCAAACAAAGTGTTTATAAAATTGAAAAGTTCACATTTTTCATAAAAATATGCCCACAAAATTTCTAACATTTTCGCCAACCTTTACTATCAACCATCAATTAATGGGAAAAAAAATCTAAAAAGTTAAAGAAAAGTTCAACCCTCTCATCCAAACAAAAAAACCCATCTCTCAACTGAAAATATAAAAAAATAATAAAATAAAAGGAAAAAGAATCGTTAAAATTTTGGGAAAATAATTTTATAAATATGCGAACTTTTAAAATTTATAAAACTTTTTTATTATGTTGTTTGCATTTAATACAATTTAAATTTTATGCTAAAACAAGAAGAAGGTTAAGACAAAAAAATAAAATATTATTAAAAAGTAGAATATTACTACGAAGTAAATAGTATTAAAAAGTAAAAAATTATTAAAAATTAAGATATTATTGAAGATTGAAAAAGTATTAAAAAGTAAAATATTATTAAATAGTAAATTATTATTAAAGAGTAAAAATATGTTTACACAGTAAAATAAAATAAGAGTAGTACAAACGAAGAAATATATATTTTTTTTTTACTTGTGCATAGTTAGATAATTATATTATTAAAATATATTATGGTCTAAAGAAACAATTAGTAAATAATAAATTATGATAATTTTTTTAAAACTTAAGAAACTCAATTTATTTTATTTATTTTTTTCACTAGAAATCACTTAAAATAATTCTTTCAAATTAAATTATTCATAACTTAATGTAATATATTATATTCTGTGAAGTAATACTTATAAATAATAAACTTAAACTTAAGTTAAGTAATAAAGTAATAAAGAGTTTATCTTTTTTAGATACTTATTAAAACAGCTATTTTTAGAAATATGTAAATGTTATTATGTAAAATAAAAAAACTCACTTACTTTGAAACTTTTTACCGAGAAAACGTTAAAAAAACCCTTAAATTATCAAAATATAACTAACGAGAATAAATTCAGCCAGTTTCGTTTTCGCCGGATTACAATATCCCATCTTAACCAACCTGCCACAAACTTGCTTTAAAATACCCAATCACAGGCTCATTCGTGCGTTGAAAAAGCAGCAGTGTTATCTATGGTGAAGGTGGTGCTTAATGTTATATTTATTTTTTATAAAGTTTTTAAATGAGTTTTCAAAGTTTTTTTTATTCCCCAATGGATGAAAACCCTCATTTAGTTTTCATACTTATTATCAAAATCACAAAAGCCATATTCTGCGATCGAAAAAATAAAAAAACTCGAATGATAAATTTAAAATATCAACCGGGAATTATTTCTAGCTAAGCACATCACTTGTGTTGAACAATTTTGTGTAACTTTATGACGAATCCTTTTAATGACACAACTTAATATAGAATAACTCAGTCTCATTGTCGCCCAGATGAGGGAGTTGGACCATGATGAGAACTTCGCAGTGAGAGGCAGTGTGCTACAAAAAGCTATTGAGGTTTTGTCACATGTCATCCCTCAACACAGATCTTAACAATCTTTTGCAACTAAAGACATCAAATAAGAAAAATTTATAATACATTTATTAAGAACCAAAAGCCATAATTTTCGATAAGTTTAGCCTTATCATAAAACTTTAGCCTCTATGATATCTTGGAAAAGTTATTAACAATCGTTTTATTATAATTCAGGAGGACAAAAGAAACGGGCTTATTCCTTTTTTTGTTGGCTACATTTATAATTTATTAATTGAAATTTATTATAAAAAACTGAACTTTTAGTTACTTAATGTGCAAAAACACGTTGAACTCAAAAGTTTTGCGCCACACTGGGAACCACCTCGGTCTGTTCTTTTGACTGTCTCAAAGGTGCTATGCTACATAGTCGAAATCTTAAACAAAAAATCTTATTTAATTAAAACAATAAAATTAAAAATAAGAAAAAAAGGAAAAAAAAAACCAACTGGATCTAACCTAACTGCACAACAGAGCTAGGAGAGGTGTGTGTGAAGGAGGGGTTGTGGTTGCATGTGGATGGGGCTTATGCCGGCAGCTCCTTCGTTTGTTCTGAGTTCAGACACTGGCTGCAAGGAATTGAAGTGATTTGATATCATTAATTTGTTTTATACACAAAAAAATATCCTTGCTATGAGTTTAGCGCAGTTTAAAAAACAAAAAGCTTTCATAAAAAGGATCATTATACAAAATAATGGTGATGCTCAAAAACTTTTTCGAACCAGCTTTGGAAAATGTTACAACTTATGGCTTCTTAATTCATCTAAACAACTTATTAAAATAACTCATCACTTTTTTTATATTTAAATCTTAAAGAATCACTTGAAGAATTTTGTATAAGCTATTTTTTTTTTATTGAAAGATCCAGGTTTTTGTTATCCGGTTTAATGAAATTTTAGAATTAATGCAAAAACGAAAGTTTAATCTAAAGTTATTTTTTAAAAACTTTCATTCAGACAATCCCATTGCAGCAACTTCAATCGATTTGAATAACTGACCATAAATTTAAATTCTAATACAGAACGCCTCTTCATTCAACTTCAACCCTAACAAGTTCATGCTAGTGAACTTCGATTGCTCTGTTATGTGGTTGGTTTCATGCTTCCAAGTAAATGTTGTTTAAAACCAATTTAAAACTTTGTGCTTTTATGTTAAAACTTATTAATAATACAACAATTATTGAGCTTTATCAAAAAAATTTTTTATTTGAAGTCTAAAGTTTCTAATAACCTTGAGTTCTTGCGATTACTCAACAATGATATCTCAGTTATATTGAACTTTTTTTTAATAGAAATCTTTTATGATACACTTATGTGTATTTTTGCATTTTTTTAGATTTAATCTTTCTAGGTTGAGTTTTTCAATAAAAATACATAAATTTTAAGTTTAGTTATTTCTAAGCAATGCGTAATTTTTCAAGCCTCAAAACAGTAAATAACGTGAAATTAAAAATTAATCAAACCCTCCACATTTGATCTTCTTTGTATGTTTGACCTACTAGGGTGAAAAACAGAGAAAGCTTGACTAAGGCTTTAACAGTTGACCCATTGTACCTTCAACACTCCCAATCACGTGATACATTCTCAATATAATATTTATGTTTTATACTAAGCATTGAAAAATTTCAGATAAAGCCATCGATTATAGGGTGAGGTTTTTTGATAGAAAATTTATTTTTTGAGAGTAATTGATTATTATTAATAAATTCTTTATCAATAAATTAATCATTTTTCCAAAATAATCCCTCACAAACTCCCTTGATGTCAGCATTGGGGAATCCCGTTGAGTAGACGTTTCAGGGCTTTGAAGTTGTGGTTCGTCATCAGGAATTATGGAGTTGAAGGGATCAGGAGTTACATAAGAAATGTCGTTAAGCTTCAATTTTAATAGTAGATATATGAGATTTTAGTTACTAAAGTTCTAAGTGTAGAATTAATTTGTTTATGGAAAGCTTTGTAAAGTGTGTATTCGAACAAATTTTTAAATTTATGTTCCAAAATAAAAAAAATTTTCAAAAAAAATAGTATGTAGAATAACCAAGAAAAATTCAATAAAAGCATTCAACTGCAAACAAGTGAAGAAAAAGCTGAACTACTATAGAAGACAATAATAAATTACATTTATAATAATATATACTTGTTTTATAATTATGAATAATTAAGCTAAGCACCAACAAAATTGTCGAAATAAACCTGAAGGTATAAATAAACTTCAAAATAACAAAAATAATTTCCTAGCTTGATTGAATCTATCAACAGCATTGTAAGCTGGCCAAGTTCTTCGAGAGCTTGGTGCTGAAAGATGACAGGTTTGAGATCATTGGAACTGTCAACCTGGGACTGGCGTGTTTTCGCCTTAAAGTGAGCAGTGCTTAGCGTTCACCCGTGATTTTTTTCAGTAAAAAATTTTAAGCTTTAAAAAATTTTAAGTGTATTTAAACACAAAATGCACTCACTAAGGGACCAAACCATTTCACACAACTCCTACTGAGGTCCATCAACCTCTCAGGTTTCCATACCATTACTCATATTATATCATTATAAAAATATTAATTTACAAATAGCTTTATTGTTATTTTAGCAATATATACTATTCATGCCATAGATTTCATTTGAATCTTGTGAATCATTACTATGACATTATTCAATATCAATTATTTCAGGAAAGCTCCACATGGTCCCAGCTTTGTTGAATGACTCTTACGTCATCAGGTTACGCGTGAAATCAAGGTTTTCAATAGTTATAATGGAACGCTATGACTTTTCAGATTTGCAGTCTGCGCTCAAAAAGCTTGTGAGCAAGACGTAGTTTACGCTTGGAAGGTTCATACTCACTGTTTGAATGCTTTATCCATTTCATGATGAAATTTCATTTGTTTCAATATAACGTAAGGTTGTCCAGAAAATGGCAGCTGCTGTCATAGACAATGGAAGTAAGGAAATCTTAGAAGAGAAAGAGGAAGAAAAAGATGAAAACAATGACACTGAGTGTCTCACATTGAACAAGAAATTAAGCAATAAAAAATTTGATGCAAAAAATAAGAAGGTATTGGCAAAAAAGAAGAAGGTGAAGATAGTCTCGGCAGGCAGGTGGGTGGTCTTAGTGAGAAGGTACCATCAGCACAAGCTTGATGAACATGTTAGTGGCAATGAAGAGAAGAATATTAAAAAAGTCGATGGAAAAAAATACTTGAAGAAAACTCGCAGCCTAAAAGACAAAAAAATCAAAAAGATACAAGAAAAAAAAGAAGAAAGAGATGTGTTTTTGTTTGACGATAATATTCCTTCTCTACCATCCATCACTCCTCTTATCTCACCCCCTCCCCTCGTCAACTCAATGTCGTTTTATAAGAGAAGAAACATGCTGCTCAGAAGACTTAGTGACTCAAAGTATTTCTGTTTTTCTATTGATTTTTGACATAATTCATGGATAATTACAATCTTCAACGTTGTTATGCTTTTTTTGAGACAATCAACTTCTTAAAAATCAACTAGAAGTTTCCAATTAACATTCACGGGTGCATGACTGAATATGGCTGTTAAAGGACTGCAAAGTTTTTTTGATTTTATCATGTGTCAAGTTTTGACCAGTTAACATCTGGTCGTGTTCATCTCCTTTCCAGGTCTTCATGCTAGTCCTAGGCTAGAAATATAAGTTTTTCGACGTCAAAGCTCTTACTTATAACTTTTAACTAATCCCCCACAAAAATGTCATGGTTTGAGCTTACAGGATTCCGAGTGGAATCTTCAAAAATGCAGACGTGAGAACATTTTCTTTCTAGAGGGAAACTTGACTGTTTGCAAAGCCTTATGAAGGCTTTATTAAATATTTTGAAATTGAGATTTGAAAAATATTTCTTTTTTAGAATATTATAAAAAAATTAAAATTAATTTTTTAATCATTTTGAATTTTTGTGAATTAAACAAAGAGCTTTTGAAAGTAGTTACAAAAATTTTGAAAGCAAGATTTTGGGAATCTAACAAAAAACCCTTTATTATGATGAATAACTTAATGGACACCCGATGATAAGAGTAAAAAACTGAGTTTCTGTGTAAAACCGATGAGACTGGTTTTGTATAATTAGAATAATTTAGTTTAGTTTGGATTATTTATAGTTTGCTCTAATTACCAGATGAAGGTAATGTCATTGGTGTTGAAAAGGTGATTTTTGTTGGAGGCTTTTTTATAAATTTTATTATTATAATGTTTTATCGTTGATTACACTAGGTTTTACAGAAGCATGGGAGAAGAAATAGAGAAAATTCAAAATGAATGTGATGAAAACTATCAGAATGAATCTAAATAACTACTGGAATTTTCAACCAAAAAATTGCCCTACAAAAAGGCCGTATTTAAGACCTTGTTAATTAAGATGTTATTCGTTGTTTCTATTCATCCACTATGAAAAGATTTTAAAAGTTTTTCAGCGTGATATTTATATTTTAATTAATTTAGTTAAACAAAAATTAATTAAATAATTTATTTCAAATCTCATCTAGGTCTAGAAAGCCATAAAACCAGAGAGGGTATTATGAATAATGATCTATTTAGTTAAAAACCTAATTATAAAAAAAAGACTTATGAGCCTATAGAGTTATGAAGAAGTAATGATGGAAAGTTGGAAGAGTGGTGTGGTTTCTAACAAGTATATTTAAAATTATATTTAAAACTGATTGGATGAAATACTTTGATCAATATTAGAAAATAAAATAATGAAGCTGAGGTTGAAGAAGATGCATCGCTCAACGATCTGAGAGAAAACAGAAGTTTGAAAGATTTAGAGAGATATCAAGAGTAAGGCATCAAGTTAAGTGGGAAATTATAATAAACTAATGAATTATGATAAGGTTTAACTGATAGAAAATTATCGTTTTGATAAAAAAATAAATATATCTAAAATTTTCTATTTTAAAAAATAAGAATATCTTGAAAATTTGTTTAAAAAGAGAAATAAAATGTCTCTAAAAAATAAAAATTGAAAACAATTAATATGATCACAAAAGAAAATAATTGTACGTAAAAAAAAAGAAGTCCTTAAGTGAAACAGACTGAAAAGAAGAGGTGCTAAAAACCAACAAATTATAGTGTGCAAAACAGAGAACCACAAATAATAACATAATAAGATGCCCTATTGTCCAAGAATTGAGACGATGATTTTCAAAGTATTAATAACATAGAGGAATTCACCAGTTTTAGAGTTAAAGTTAACTTTTCGTGGATTACTAACCAGATGAGATCACTCTTCCTCTTGAAGGATAAAATATCCCATCCTCATAGTGTCATTTACAAGGGTACATGCTCTTGCTCCAAAACTTACATTGGAGAGACTCTTAAGAATGCTGTGGTACGTTGGAAGGAGCATGAATATAACCAGGGTAAGTCGAAACCGGCTAAACATCTGTTGGAGAATCTATCGCACTTCTTCTGTTGGGAAATACTGGACAAAGCCTCGTTGGACATAATGAAGAGAAAAATTCTAGAGGCCTATTATATCAAAATATTTAGCTCTAGTTTAAATGACCAGATTGACATTAGAAAATTAACTTTTTTTAGAAATGGTTTGACTTAGTATAAGATTTTTTGAATGTATTATTAAGCGCTGTTTTCTCTTTAGTAGTTGCTAGGTACCGGATATTCAGTTTATCCTGATGATGAAACATTAGTTTCGAAAAGCTTCGCAACTCAATAAAGTTTAAAATCCTCTGTTTATCTTTATAAAGATATTAAGATTGTCATAAAAGCCTTTTGAATAAAAAATACCATTATGTAATAAGGAAAAGAACGCACAAGTGGATAACTTTTTTTTACAAACAGAACCCAACAGGTTGACGGACAAGCTTCAGAAGAGATTCCAGTATTGGGTGGTGTTCCCCAAGAATCTGTCTTTGGAACTTTGTTTTTTCTCTTGTACATAAAAGATTTACCAAATAGTCTACAATCGACAAAAAAACTATTTGCAGATGATCGTATCCTATACCGCCATATCAAAGCAGAAACTGACCAGATAAAACTTCAAAAGAATCTTGAAAAGCTAGAAGATTGGGCAAGAGAATGGAGTATGAAATTTAATATAGAAAAATGTAAAGTTTTAAGTAAGGAGTCAAAGTAGAAAGTCCTTCACTCATTCATACTACAAGGGCTTTACAATAAAATACTCACAACTCACACAATACCAGCAGAAATTAATAGAGGAACAATTATTCCAATTCCTAAACCAGATTGACAAAGAAAAGTAGAAAAATTAGGACTCATTACTCTCCTCACATCCTCAAGAAAAATATTTTCTATTCTTCTCCTTGAAAGAATAAAAAGCAAAATAGAAAGAACTTTAACCCCGTTTCAATCAGCATACAGAGGGAATAAATCAAATACTGTTAACGTGTTCGTTATGAAGACACTAGAAAGCCAATGTGATGACTTCGAAAGTAACGTTGGTGCAAACTCAGTTAAATGCATTAGGTGCTGTTTCTGGACACACCATCGATGCAGCAGCCTTCAAAGACCTCTTACAACAGCTGACGCTTCTTCTTATATTTGCTCAATCTGTTCTAACAATTCCCAACACCAGTCTTCAATTAATTGTTGTTGAAGTTGTCCACACATTAAAATATCTTAGCGATGTGCATGATTATAAAGGTTCTTTTGAAGGTGCTGTTGCGCATAGAATAAAACAAGGATGGATAGTCTCAACTCGTAAAGAAAAATCATATGTTGTAAATGTTTGCCTGGTAAGCTGCGTGGGAAAGTCATTAACTCTTGTGTAAGAAGCACAATGTTGTACGCCGCAGAAACTTGGCCTATGACAGAAGAAATTTTACGGCGCTTGACTTCACAAGAAACATAGATATTGTGCTGTGCTACTGGACAGTCCAGAAGTGAGGCTCTGCAAACCCTTAATATAGAACCCTTGCCGACTAGAACACGGAAAACAAGACTTGATTAGTACGGTGACCTGGAACGTATGAGTGACTTGCAATGGCCTAAAGTAGTCCGTGACCTTCAGATTCCTGGAAAACGACAAGTCGGGAGACTAAAAAATATGTGGGTCCAACTGGTTGAAGCCGAATTGGAAGATGCAAACTTTAGAAAAGTGAACTTTTTAAAAAGAAACCTCTGGAGGAAAAAGATATCTGCGCTCTAACAAACCGTCTAACCTCATGCTATGAAATAAAAGAAGTTAAGCGAGTAATAATAATAATATATATAATAATGATATCGTTCACGTCCATTCATTTATTGACCCTAAATAAATGAAAATTTAATATTCTAACTGAAATATTATATGATTGCTGAATTGTTCGATAAGGGAGGTTTCATGCTGAAGTGCACTACCATGGAATGCATTCACCCACCCATCACTCACTCCTATTCTATTTTTTGATTCTTCTCGCTCTATAAGATTGTTTAGTGGTGGATTGTCTGACCAACATTGGAATTAGTAGTATGTATCTTACCTATGAACGCATCATTATTTGAGTATTCGAAGCTTTCTGATTGAGCATGAGAAGAACCCTCAGCTTTGTTATTTTCATGACAGGATAGAAAGGAGATAGATTTCTTTGTAAGGTGGTAACTGCTCCAACAATAATCAGTTATGTAAGTGGGTGTTTTGTGTTTCTGAAAAGTTATTAAAATTGTTACAAAACTAAATGATAAAATTACTCAGAGAGTTTTATAAGCTTCAAATAAAGCAACTTTCAGATACGTTGATTGTTTTCAAAAGGATTAAAATTTTTCGATAATTTCAACCTCATCATTAGTGAATTAATTTTCAGAATTTTTTAAAAACTTTAGCAATAATTTATGATAAGATTGAACTTATTGAAAAGTTTAGTCTTTTCGAAACAATCTATCTGAAATTTTTTTATTTTGCAGATTATGAAAACCAAGAAATATTTTAATTAAAAAAGAAGTAAGATCAAAAACTTTTATAAGTTAAATAATGTTTTTCGTATGAGTGTTGTGAAGAAATAAATGACAAACTTCGATTATAAAAACACATTCTTCAAATAGAATTATTATAGAAACAAACACTAAGATTTATTGAAAAATTTAATACACAGAAGCTTTTGTAAGAGTATCTTACATTATCTCGTGTAAGATACTCTTAAAAAAGCTTCGTGTATTAAGTTTCTCAATAAATATAATGTTTGTTTCTACTATATTGATTTCCGGCTATTTTACGAAAACATTAAATATAATTAATCTGAATAAACAAAGAAAAAGTTTCCTATATATACTTGAAAATTTTACTAAACAAATTTTCAAAAAAGCTGAAACTATGATCAGCGATAGTTTAAATTACCTTTAAGAGTAGAACTGTAGGAATCCAAGATCGGTAGGCAGGTAAACCAGCATTAAATGCTAAAATAAACATTATATTTATTTGTTAAAACTTCAACTTGAGTCAGTTTGCAAAAACATTTATTTTTTAAATAACTTCAGAATTCAATAAGCCGAACTTCTTATGATGAGACATTAGCATCTCAATGGTTAACATATCGAAAACTAACTCTAACTCAAGTAAATGTATATACACAAGTTTATCATTAAATTTTAAAAACTATACTTAAAGAAAAAGTAAGTAAGATGTCTTTTATACAATATAATTAAGAAAAAACATTTTCAATTAAATCTTTTGAGTTACCTATGGCCAGCTGTGGAGGTGGTAGGTTCAATAAATGATAGAGACCAACTTTTGCAATTATCAAAACTGTATCATTATTCAAACCCTCATCTTCTATTGTCAACATTTGATCTCCAATAAAATATAATGTAAAGTGAATGCCAGGGAAGAAAGAAGATAATTCCTGGTAAAATAATATTTTCGATTATATACAATGAAATTCAACCAGAGATGCAAACTATTTGAAAGCAACAAACCCGGAAATGTTTCCTCATGTAAATTTCTTGAGTAACACCAAGGATATGTATTGTGAACTTTCTAGAAATTTCTGTATTTTATGCATAAATAAATGGTTTACTACCTAAATGTGAAGCATATCTATTGCTCTAAGAAAACCCCAGTTTGGGGTGACTGATGGTCAACTTAAATACGTGTATAAAAACAATATTGATGAGTTTTAACATTTTATTTGAAAACTTCAATGAGAACCTTCATTATTATTTTTGATGAAATGGCAGAGAATGTTGTAAGTGGTTAATAGCCATTTTTTCTGTGATATAATATCATAAAGTGGTGTATTTGGAAGAATAAAAGAGCTGTTGAGTGATTTGTTGTAACTTAAATAATCATCCCAACAGTTGATGATTGGTATGTTCAATAGAGAAAATGATGGGTCTTCGTGTTCTTTAATTTTTGCTTTAAAATAATTTTGATTTTTCTCATGTTGAAGAACAGCATGATCTAATGTTACAGTAGACAAACACGAAAAAGAAGAAGAGGAATGCAATTTTGAATGAATTAAAACATCGTGACAAATAATATCATGTTGTGCAGAAAATATTGACTTGCATTCTAAAGAGCAGTAAAATATCATACAGCAATGGTCACTGAATGGATAAAGAAAAGTATATATAGAAAAATAAGTTCATTAAATAGAACTTTTTAATACGTACTTACCATGTATATAAATCTTTTTTAATTTTTTTATAACAGTTGATACATTTTATAACCATTATTTTAACTTCACTTTTAGTCGCATGTATTTGGAGAGAAAAAACTAATTTTTTTCTACTTTGTTTAAATACTATTTTGAATATTTTTTTTCTAATTAAAATTAATTATGCAAAAACAAATTAGCTTTGCTAAAAGTACATTATAAATATTTTTGCTCAACCGAAAGTGTTTTCTTTTCAAGATGCAAAACACCAAGTCTTTAGCTAAAAGTTTACAAAAATATTCAAGGTTGTATTTATAGTTAAAAAATTAACATTAATTCAAAAAAAATTTATTCGTTTTTGTAGTTCAGATACAGATTCGGAAATGCAACAGAATAAAAAAAGAAATAAAAGATTATCTCGCAAACAATTAGCTGCTGTCAATTCAATTATTAGCAATACCGATGATCAACTAAATATACTTACATCAAAATCAATAACTAATATAAATAATAATTCAAGTAGTAGTGACCTAGAGCAATCTAAAAACTTCTCTAAAAATAAAAATAATTTTACCAGTCTTAACGAATTGAGTTTAAGTTTTAAAAACAAAATTTTTATGGACTATAATAATTCCAATAGCAATTATAATAAAAAAAAATTTACAAAGTTTGTTGATACTTCTGATAGAAACTGCAAAGTATTTCAAAGTGTAGAAAATAAACAAATTATTACTGGTAAAAGAAAAAGAAGTCATCACCACCATCACACTATGAACTCAAACATTCCAAACAACACTAAGGAGTGGGATGATTTATGGACAAGGTACCAAAGCATGAACTTGCAGGCTAATGCTCTCATGGAATGCAGGTTTTTCTTTACATGCAATTCATTAAAATCATATTGCATTTGAGAATTACTTAAAATCTAACTAAATTATGCTTAAAACTATTATCCACATAGTTCTTGTGAAAGCCAAACTGGTGATGAAGATTTTAATAATGAGTCAGCTGTTGAAGGTGTTTTTGTTATGCATTCATCTTATTAAAACCTCCTATTTTCAAAAATCTAGTATAAACTTTTGTGCTTAAATATAATTTTTTAATTGAAAAGGATGTTATAAATAGTGGACCATAGTTTGAAAGCAAATAAAAATCATTTTTTAATATGAATTATATAGGAAAAAAAAATAAAAATAGTTTGTGAATATAAATATAATTTAAAAGATAAAGTGTTACAATATGGAGAAAAATTATATACTATATAAATTTGTATACAATTGTTTTACTGTATTTAAAATGCAACATTGATTTACTAAGGTGATGATGAACAAAGTGATTATTGTGCTGACCACAGTGATAACATGCAGGTAATAGTGAGGTTTATAAGCAAAGTAATGAACAAATATTTCAACTTGGAAATTTACACAATGCTTACAGGACCAGCAGTCATCAGAAAAGTCATATACTTCTGGTAAACGGCGTTTCAGGAGCAACAGCAACAATACCAAAAGTAGTCTAAAAAATAATAAAATCATTCCCAAAAGTACATTATCACCATGGTCGAGCCCTCCTTCAGGTAGGTCGATGGCCAACCACAAGAGAATGAGGAGGTGATCGCTTATGCAAATATATCACATTATACAGTTTTGGCATATAGTGCTATTAAGTGAAATCTACTCTATCGCCGATAAAGCATAATTTTGTATTATACCATAGGTTTTTTTTTGTTTATAATGTCCACCATGGTATTCAATACGAGTAAAAATTTTCAATGAATTTTATATTTAAGGCTATATTATATTGTATAAGTTACCTTAAATTAGTTCCCTTTAAAAATAAATTCATCGTTAAAAACGCTTATTATGACTTATTAAACCAAGTTATGATCATCAGTTTTTATTTTTTACGCAACAACTTCAGGTGACACAACCAGAGAAGCAAGCAACCTTATCTGCATATCATAATTACATATATCTTGCTTTTTGAACATTTTTGAGGGATGTGAATTTATTAAACTATCGAAACCATATTTACATGATAAAGATTTAATTAATATAGCATAAATAATTATATTAAGCGATTAATTGATGGAAATATGGTTGAGTAATAAAAACATCAAAATATAATCTAACAAGGTAAAAGTGCGAAAACATAAAATAATTTCAACAGCTATAATGATAATAACTTGAAATTGAACGTTAAAAATGAACGAAAAAGAAATAATAATATAAAATACAAGGCGAATGGAACATAAATAATAACTTCATTACATCCTAAAAAACATGATGATGTTGCAAACTCAAAAGTGCCAACGTATTAAAGACTATCCAATGAATACTTGCAGCATCAATGGATAATCATAACCATCAAACATTCAATGAACGATCCTTATCCTGTTATATTAACTACTAAATAAGACAATACAAACAATTTTGATAAGACTTAAGAGATAATCCAACCGTGCGTTTGATTATATTAATATTAGTGTTGTTATAATTTATTTTACATATGTAATTTGACATATAATGTTCATAGTTAAGTGGTGTGATCACAGATTGCACTGAGAACTCGAGTCATCAGGTGTCTTTCTGCATGGCATTTAAGATTATTAACATATAAATCTCTACTAATACAATACTAAAATAGACTGGATATGAAATAAAAATTAAAATATAAGCTTTGAACAATGATTTAAATAAAATTATATTGTAAAATAACAATCCATATGATACTGTGAAACAAAACCATCGAACTGACCCTTTAGTTTTGAGGAAGGGTGGCTTGAGATAATCATCACAAGAGAGTGTCAGTACATCTGGTCTGTCATCCTTTTTGTATGTCAAACACTTGCGGATGAAGTTCTGGCGGAGCAGTCAATATTGTCATTCACGCATTGTTACAAAATATGCTGTTTTTGAATCCAATATAAATCGAATCATTTATCTTAGTGATATTTTTGTACTGGAATAGTATATTAAAAAATTATTATGAAACTAAAAAATGATTGAAAAGTTTATAAAAAATAATTAAAATCAGTCAATAAAACTAGAACTTTTTGAATTTTGATTAAATAAATTATGTCTGCTTCGTAAAAATCTTTAAATGAATTTTTCTTTCATAATGAAAAAAAGCAATAAAGTATCTTTGAAAAGTTGCTTTATTAGAGAATGCAGAAGCGATGATAAACAGTCTACAAAAAAAGATAGTGAAACAAAGTAGATATTTTATGATGGTGTAGATGATAATAAACAAAGACAAAGTTACTTTAGCCTCAAGGGAAACGATAGGCTTGGAAGGGAAGGAAACGTCAGTGGCTTTGAGAATGGTGTTCTCCTCCAAGATGGCTGCTTGAGACAGATTGTGACCAAAAGGCTGGTGTGATGGTTGTTTGGGCTTTATGTGCACAATTTGTGACCACCATCATGCCATAATGCTACTGAGTCTTATTCACCCAATTTATGCAAGTTTTTAAAATATAAAACAGATTACAAAATTTGAAATACTTTTTTGCCATAGAGGCACTGGTAGAAGATGACACCGACACTCCACACATCTACTTTTGAGGATATTTTTGGGGGCTCTTTACCCACTACAAAACACTCGGGAGGTAAGTACCTACAAAACACACGATTTATGTTAAAGTTGGTTTTAATTGCGTAGATTTTAAGAATGAATATTTCCGATAACTTTAATCAAGAATTGTTAAAACATAAACATTATGCAGTCAAATAAATTAAAAAAATAGAAAGACTAACCAATAAGTACCAGCCCCCTGAGAAGTCAGATCCATGCCATAATCAGGAGAGTAATTTGCATCGTCCATCACCTGCAAGCATTTATGAAGTTGGGTGAACATGCCGATAATAGTTTTCATATTAATCAAGCATGGTGTTATTATCTATATTATCAAGCATATTCATAGTTTTCATCTTTGTGAATAATAGGTAAAGGAACCTTGGAAAGACCAAAGTCGGTGATTTTGATTTCCCCACTTACACTCACATTGTGAAGCTCATTACCTTCATGGAATATTATACATTTATAATATATTGAGTCAGTAATAATTATCAATGCTATTATCAGCATCCTTATAAGGTTGTTTTTATTGGTTGTAAATATACTTACCTTTGGATAAATTGCCACTGCTTAGAAGAATGTTGCCTAACGGGAGCATTAGTAAAGTTATTAGTAACATCAATATAGTTGTTAAAATTATTTATTAGAAATTTCATTTATAAAATGTCCACGATATATACAAGCATTAATGAAATGCTGTATAATGATCTAAAAACAAAAAAATGTCTCCTAAACCATTGATAATCAGGTAAAAACAACTCGACCCTATTAATAGAATAACTTGAAGCTAGTAATAAAAAATAACAATATACTACAAAGAATAGAATATTAACAAAAGAGACCTGGCTTAAGGTCATAGTGGATGATTGGGGGCTTAATCTCATTGAGGTATTTCAGGGCATTCACTGTCTGTACCACTATCGACCTGAGATTTTATCAATAAACCACTATAATGGTGTGTAGATGATTAGAGGTGCTTGAATTAGTACATTCCACAAACTCTCCAACCAGATTATACATAGGCAAAATATTCTTAAAAAATGTTTCATTCACAAATGTAAGGTAGCAATCAATATTGAGTGACATTTTAATAGAATATATATAGCATGTAGACAACCACTTGAAACGATAGAGAAATTTTTATAACTTCGTGTTTATAGACAAGATCTTATAATAACTTGAATTTGGGTGGTACTGAGAGAAAAGTTTAAAGAAAATCATTAATTTAAAGTATTTGCAAAACAAAATACAGAAAACAGTAAAACACCTGAATCAATAAATTCCTCAACATTTTATGCTAATGCAATGCTACTTCATTTCATCTTAACACATATACCCATGTATATAACCTCGATTCTTTTTCTTGTAAGTTTTTGTTTTGTTTCAAATAAAAATCCAAATCGTTGCCTTCACAGTACTCCATTACTGTACAGAAACTGTTTTGATTAAAATAATATTAGGTTAACTAAACAGATTCTGATTAAAACATTAACGACAATGAAACTTCATATAGAACATTATCCTTAAAACTCCAACAGCATGAGGCAACCAATTAAAAAAATATAAGCTCCATAAATACTACAAACTAACGAGTTGTTATCGATTTCAAAGACATCTCTGAGTTTGACAATGCGAGGATGATCTAGTTGTTTGTGGATGTTGTACTCCCTTAATGCATGCCTGTGTGTCATGTGGCTTGCTATGACGCAACATTCAAATACAATGGCGTTATTCAATTATAACTATTAACTTATACCCTTCTTTGATTTAACTTTTCTATAAATTTATAATTTAATGCACTTGAACAATATGTAAAAACGAGCTTAAAAAATAAGGCATAAAGATGAAGAGGAGACTAACTTGATATAATTAGCCTTCTTGTCATCCTTCCAGTCCTTGTTTAGTTGATGGATCTTACAAGCTGCATAACGTTGCTCCTTCAAGTCAAAGCCCTGCAGTAGTGATTATTTTAACTTTATGTATATCTATTATTGGAATACTTCAATTATTATCGAATAAATAACACAAGTTTTAAATAGACACATAACAAACAATGAATCAGAGAATGAAAAAATATATTATATCCATATTAGATTATATTGTTGTATGTGTATTAGTAAATGCAATCTGAGTCTATTATCAATACTAATTATATCATAATTTTCAAAATAAGCCATTTTATTAGAAACAAATTTTTAATAGAATTTTCAAGCTGAGCTACCACCCAATTTGATATTATTGGAGTTCAAAAAAAATTGTTCCACGCTCAGTTACTTAGCCTTGTTATATTTTATTATGGCTAACTGCCAACGCAAGAATATTAGTCATTTGACATCTGCTACTAGAGTCTACCATTAACCAAATTAAGAGTAAGTAACTACTGGAGTTAAGTTTGATGCAGTTTAGCTTCGTATACTCAAGGAAATATATTAAAAAGTATTGAACATAAAACCATTAATTATTTAAATATGAGCAGAGGTGAACCTTGTGCACTTCACTGAAGCCCCCCTTTCCTAGCAAACTGAGCAGCAGGTACCTCTCATTAAGGATTTGGTGGTTGTTGAACCTGCATCCAAATTCAAGTCTTTAAATTAACTCAAGTATATGCAACTATACTGCCAATTAACGATAAGTAATTAATAGTAACGTTTAAATTAGAAATTATCTAAAAACTAAGAATATATTTGTATAGTGGTTTTATAAAGAAGATAATGGATAAGTGGCCACCTGGAGGAGTCCTCGGAGTGGATCCTCTTGAGCTCCCTGATGTGAATGTTTCTCTCTTGCTCCAACTTATCCATCTCCAACTGTGCATAATTATGTCATTAGGTGAGATGAAAAAATGATCAAATATGCAATTTTTATAAATATAGCAATAGCATATATTGATATTCAAAAACTGAGTGTTGAAATTTTCGTTAAATTATTTTGAGCAAAAAATTTCTTTAAAATGAAAACTGCTGCTTGACCAACCTGAAAAGATATTGGAGCCAGATGAGACGCGTTTACTTAGCGTTCTAATAAATGAAACAACGCTAAAAATCAAAATTGATAAACACCTCAGTGAAAAAATCCAAACCAACACAGGCATCATTCAAGGAGACTGCTTAAGCACCACATTATTCACATTTTATCTAGCCTCATGCCTCAAAAGTCCACAAGCAAAAATAAACCCCAACAATGAAAAAGTTCTCATTGAACCTAAATATGCAAATGACATCACCTGGGTTACAAACTCAAAACAACACAGAAAATGCCAAATCAAAAATACCAATACAGTTAGTTCAATATAATCTTAAAATAAATATAAAAAAAATTGAAGAATATTTAATTCCTAGCATCACCTCACCTCAAAAATGGAAAAAATGTAAAATCCTAGGAAGCTACATACACAACACTGGCATAGAAAATAGAAAATTAACAATAAACACAATAAAAAGCACATGCATATCTTCACCAGTAAAAAAATAAGTATAGACCACAAGATAAGAATCTTCAAGCATATGCAGAAAGTGTTTTTCTAAACAACAGCGAGCTATGGGTTTTAACACAAACCCAAGAAGATGAGATAGAAATGTATCATAGAAGACTCCTTAGACCAATAATCAATATTCATTGACCCAAAACCATTTAAAACACTGACTTATAGAATAAAAAAAATAGATACACCATGGAGCTCGACAATAAAACAAAGATGCCTCAACTGGTTAGGGCATCTAATGAGAATCCCGGTAAAAACTCCTGCACGCAAGGCTCTAGAAGCAAAAAAAACAGAAAAAAAAAAAAAAAAAAATATATATATATATATATATATATATATAAAGATTAGGAGTAGATGAAGCTGTAAGAATGAATTATATTTGGAGTTAAGCTGACTACCCTCAGCATAGTAGGGATAAAAAATCTAACCTCATGGCATCTAATTTTCAAATTGTATTGCTTCAACAGCTTATAGAAAAGCATCATTCACATACTATTCAAAAGAGGACAAAAAGTAATGACCTGCAAATCAGTGTCCTCCTTCTTGAGAGCAGCCTGTCTCAGCTTCAGTATTTCATCCTGCTCATAATACTCTGTCACTGAGAGGCTGTGTAGTGGTTCCAAATGGTCAGTATTTTTTTTTGAATCAATAACAATCATATGATGCATAACAAGCAAAAGTGACTGACAGTTTGTCGGAGGGTCGAACAAAGCCTGAGTCTGAGTTGCTGAGATCCTTGTTTGTGTCCACCTGATGGTGGTTATTGAGTTCATCGTCAATATTAATGCTAATTTGAGATATTTCATTGCATCATTCTACATTATATGAGTATTCAACAATATTTAATGCTTTTTATAAATCTACTCACAAATTCATGAATACACAGATAATGATAGAGGCTTAATATTGAAGCAAATGTGGACACCTTGTTGCTCTTGTTCAGTTTGTTTGCGAGGTGTGATGTGTTTGATGGCTTCCTCTTTGACAATATCTTTCTTTGCTTCTCAATCTCCTCCCTCTCTTGCGTTATTCTTTCTTGTTGCCTTTACACATCAATCAATATAACTATTTAAATTAATATTATGCTAAGCTTATAGTTTTATATTATATTGATTTCGATTGTTGATGTTGGCAATACACCAAAATGAAGGATATAAAAATGAAGTTTTTTGAATGAGTCTGACTTGATGAGGTCTGTAAATGCATAGCCATCAACCCAGTTCTCCACAAACGTAGCTCCCTGCCTCTGTGTCACAAACTGACCCAATCTAGCATTGTGTGATAAATAGGAGTATTGTTAAAATTCAATTTATGATTTTTTTGAAAAATAAAAATTACCTTAGACGATTTTCCATTGTTTTTTGTCTTGCAGATTTTTTTTCTAAGTTACTCTGTACAAATTAAAAAATCAGCATATAAGTTTTCCACATGAAACAACAGACACACACATGGAAGAGAAAATTGGAACCTTCTCAATGAGGAGCATCTTAGTGATAGAGATGCACTTGTTGATGGTCTCCTTGTGCTTGTCCACCTGCTTCTGCAGGCCTGACACCTGCTTCAAGTACTCTTCCTTGTCCTACACAGTTTTAAAATGACATTCATTTTAATTCATACCAAAGTATGAGATAATGTTTAAAATAAACCTAACTATCACAAAACTATGGAATGAAAATAAGCAAATGAGAAAACATTTTGTTGATGACTATGAAGGCATAAGGGACCTGGTTGATCTTGTCAATGAGGGTGTCCTTCTTGGACATCTCATGTTGAGACTTGCTTTCAATCTGCTCAAGTTCTCTCATTGTCATGTCAGTCTGTTCCAATTCATACATGTCATTTGAGTATTTATTTCATTTAATGAAATCAAATTTGATTCAAAATAAGCCAATTTGATGATGTTTTATTATTCAATCATATATCCTAGACAATACAATAAACACATCCTTTAATTTCTTATTGAATGTTAAATCAATAAAAAAAAATAAATGTAAAACAGTCTGATTATTTACACAAAAACTTGTTTAAAATTAAAAATAAATATTTTAAATTTTCTTAAATGTGATTTTTTATTACAAGCTCTATCTAATGTTTTAGGGCATCATTAAAATATCAATTGACACAGCTTGACAGACCTGGATGCACTTGGGAACAGTGAAGATATTGGTGCCCCTCATTTGTTGTTGGTAATGATGTTGCAGTATGTTCGATTCATAGTTGTTGTTCGTGAGGGTTGTGTAATTCTGCACATAATTAATAATGGCCATGAACATTAAATATTATTGCTTTTTCTCAAAAATTAAACTTGTATGTATCAGATTTTGAGATAAATTATTCAACATTCAAATTAGATCGAGTATGTTATTATTTACAGATAAAAATAGACATACTGTGATAACGTTTTGAGGAGAGTTATTTTTAGAAAATGAATTTGTGATTAGTGACTGGTTGCCAGGAAGACCAGGACTGTTGTTGCTTGACTGTTGGTGACATATGATTGAATGAAAGTTTTAGTTATTATTTATTGTAACCTGCAGTTATTTTTAAAATTTTCAGGCAAAAGTAGCCATATGCAATGTTATTTTGTATATAAACCAACCATTTCACTCAAGTCAATGGTCCTTTTGGCATCCCTAGCTGTTTTATCTTGTCCTTAAATTTTAATTTTTCATGAAAAATCAGATAATGCTTTAGATTCAATAAAAATTTTAAATCCTTATGTCATAAATAAAAATCAACCATTAATACTGTTGTCATTGTGGTTTTTCCTTTTACGTTTTCTTTCTCCTATTGAAGGAGTTCTCTGCTTTTCCTGTTGAAACATTCATTTATTTTAAAACAGTTTAAATGATTTTTAATAATGAGTATGACCATAAATACCTGTTCAACACTGTTGCTCACTTCATCAGAGTTGAGTGAATGTTGAGAAGTGGTGCTTAGGTTGGAATCAGATTGGTGTGGTTGTGGTGGTTGTTGCAGCTGTGATTGAGTTGATAGATGTTGTAATGACTGTTGTGACATATTGCTGCCAAAGTTGTTACTGAAATGTTGTTGTTGTGGCAAAAAAGGTTGTTGTTGTTGTATTGTTGGTGGATTATTACTTTCAAGAGAAGAAGACCCAGCCTTGAAAAAAAAACAAGATTAATTCATAAATAGAATGATTTTATTTAGAAACTACCCGTTCATTAGATATACGAGCCTCTAACAATTCCCTTTTTCTTGCATCTACTGGTAGGTGGTCTGAAATTATAAATTATATTATTTCAAAATCTTATGATCATTTCAAACTTGTTAGTATATAAAAACTGATTAAATAGTCAAGACTTTACCCATTCCATCTCTAGAAAGTTGTCTATTCATAGAAGTTGAAGGATTTTGTTGAAAGTTATGTTGAGGATGGAAACTATGTTGTGCCTGGTACAAGGACTGTTGTTGCAAAGGAAATGAAAGCTGTTGTGGGAAACTTTGTTGATGATGGAAGCTTTGATGTTGATTGTATTGTTGAGAAATATTTTGAGATGCTTGTGAATGTTGTGGCTGTTGTAGACTATGAGAATGATGTTGTATTTGATGATGCTGTTGAGCAAGTTGTTGAGTTTGTAACTGTTGAGTATGTTGTTGGTTGGCGATGGAATTCCAGCAAGTTGTAATTGATGGTTGTATGAGTGACTGTTGGGTCACTGGAGACATCATAGAGTCAAAATTTTTTTTTAGTTCACCATAAAATGGCGAACATAAACTGTGTTCCAAAATCTTTAATTTTTAAGTCTCAAATATATGTATTGGATTTAAGCTTGTTTTTACCAATTAGCGGCTTCTAGAAAAGTCATAAAATTGTGACAATGCCTGCCACTAGTTAATATTATCGATGATTCTATTAATTATGAGTTAATATTACTTTCTGTTGATTTCTTTGCAATAAACTCTATGATATAATTATTTCTTGACAATAATCCACGAAATCAAAATTAACCCAAGTCCGTCAAATAAGCCGAAGATTTAACAAGTTTTGCAATGCTAACACAAAATTTTAGAAAAAATTATTTTTTATTACAAAAATTATGATATTATTTATTTTTCTTTTCAGAAAAAGTATATACTATAGAGATTATAGTACCAATATAGATGGATAGTATTTATTAATATAATTGTAATAATTTTGCCGGAAGTTATAACTATACAACAAATGGAATTCAGATTTAGTTTGGAGCTACATAAACATAGAAAATCGATTATCGTTTTTTTTTCAAAAATCGTTTTCAAAACTTGCTTTAAAATATAAAACCTCAGTATTTCGCTTTCTTAGGTTCACATCTCAATCATCTACAAGAGAAGTAATATATGTTCATTATTGAAATGTTTGAATCTGATTTTTACATTTTCGATTATACGATTATAACAACATTGCTTTTACATAAAATAATGTTTTTTTTAAAACTATTAAAAAACTTTCTCTAATAATGACTTTTCAAAATATTTTGTGTTAGCATTGCAAGACTTGTTAAATCTTCGGCTTATTTGACCGACTTGTTAATTAAATAATTGAAAAATTAAAATATAAAATTTTTTATGAAACACTGTAACTAGTTAACAAGTTTAAAACTATAGAATATATAATTTACCTGATGGCTTGATAATAAATATATTAACCGATGTGTTTCTTGTTTCTACTGAAAATTATAAAGATTTTATTCGTTTATACCATATCAATATCATTTGTATAATTGTAGTTTTTAGATATTTCTGAACAAAAAATTTTTATTAACAAAATCAAAAAACATTCGCTGTATTTTATGTTTTAAAAATCATTCCATTGACTGAAAACAGTAAGGGTCCTATGCACGTATCAGTCTAGCAATTGTGCAGGTGTCTTTGAGCAAGATGCCCATATTCTTTAATAGGTACTTCTATGGTTCCATTAGTGTATAGGTAGAAAATTCCCATTTAACTAGGTTTCAACTTTTTCTAATTTTTCGCATATTTCTATCATCAAAGCTTTTTTAAATTTCTTCTTATGAATGTTCTCGTGTTGAGGCTTCATATAATTTATCCTGATTTAGGTAAAAACGTTAGAAAATTTTGAAAAGCGAAGTGAAACTATTTTTTGAATTATGCGTGGTGTTCTACTTTCTCATATGGTAAATACAGAAAAAATAATAGGTAGATTGAGTTAAAATGAAACGATTGTTGAAATTGTGTTTTTTTTCAGAAAGATTAAAACTGGCTCTATTTAATTTTGTTGTTGTTTTTGATCAGAAAAAACAACAGTTTGAAAAGAAGGTGCTCTTTGTGAGTGGATTCTGGTCGTGAGACATTTAGAAGATCAGTCAAAGATCGCCATTATTTTTCAAATACCATCGAAAAATTGCAGTTAAAAAATATTTTGTAACGAAAAACCTCAAATAAGAAGAATTTTTAATACGTTTATTGAGAATTGGAAGCTATAATTTTTATAATTATAAAATGTTAGCTAACGTTTTATGATAAGGCTAAACTTATCGAAAATTATAGTTTCCAAGTCTCAATAAATGTATTAAAAATTCCTCTTATTTGATGTTTTTCGTTACAAAATATTGAAGAAAAATACATACGATGTCTCTGAACAGTTAAAAATCTTTTAGCTGTGTCTTTTTGAGAAAGAGGCGAATCCAAGGGCAGTTTTGAATGACATGTCGCGTGTTTTCCTTCTTTAATCCGCCTTTTTGAAAGATGGTGTCTGTGCTTTTGACAATCTTTGCAACAAAATATTTATATTCTGAGTGCTGTTTGCTGCGAAGACATCCTAGGATGGTTTGATCTCGTATAGAGATTGAACACTCAACCAAGTGGTTGAATTTTTTACCTCTCACCGTAGATTCAGCAGAGTGTATCTTTGGTGACTAGATGTGTTGTTGCCTTGGTCAAGGTGAAATGGTACTCGACACAGATTTAGGTCGTATTTTTATTTGTTTTTTAATTTCAGATCTTTTATTTATAAAGAGAGTACCCATTTTTTTCTTCATCAATTCAGACCACTTCTTGACACACTTCTACATAGTCTGTCCACAGGTTTTTGGGCTTAAGTTATTGAGGCAAACTACAGTCTGTTAGGGGTTTTTTATTTTAGATTAGGTAAGATGATTCAGGTTTATTCCTTGAAAGAGAACCCTTCCAACCTTCTTCAGACCTGGTTCTTTGGAGTTATTTTGTACTGGTTTCCACGTTGAATGTTCAAATAAATTTTAACATTTTCGTTCAAATTTAAGTATTTTTCAAGTTTTATCGAATTAAAAAGAAAAATTTTACGTCTTATTGATCGATTAGGAAGCTACAGTGTATCAGGTAAACTATGAAAAAATTTTCTAAATAATATTTATACTTGTAACGAAAAATGTAATACTTAACGTACAACTAAGTTAGCTTACGAAAACTACTTGAATATTTAAATTTAAACAAAAAATATCATAAATTAAATATCATATACTAAAAAACAGCATTTAAAACTGGCCGTGTTTTCTAAGCAGCAGAAATGAACTTTTGATAAGTCGAATTTTGGCAACAGCCAAGCTGTTCATTTTTGATCTTAAAGAAGGAATTAGAATTGAAATTTTGCTTTTTCTAATTTTAAAGCAGATCTTATAAGCCGATTTTCTACATCATTTTGGCAAATAGCCCGAGTTTTTGATTACTTGGAAATCTGCTGTTAGCCCCTTTTGTTTCGAGAAAAAATAAGAGCTGGCTGATTTGAAAAATGTTTAATCTGTATTATTGTAGCAGTCGAGTACTGGCTTTTCTACATTTGTTTGGCAGACATGCTACGTCATCGTCTTTAAAATAGACTTATCACTCCCTGCTTTTTTATCGTCATTCCATGTCATACATTATCAAGTGATAATGTAAGTTAGACTTACGAAAAGCTTCGTGTTTCAGATTAATAAATACTTCGTGTTTGCTCACTTGACATTTTAGTTTAAGCCTTAACTTTTATATTCAAATATGGTATAAGATCAACAAAATGATCATTCTTAATAAAAATTAACTTTCTGTGACTAGCAAACCACCTTATATATTGGCTCAAGTAGAATGAATATAACATAAAATGAATATAACATAAAAACTATGAGTTTACAGAACCCATCTGTTGTATAAAATTAGGAAAATTGAAATATTTTATCAAATTATTGTTGAAAAACTAGTTGATTGCATAAGCCTGATTTTGAGGAAAATAAGATTGGTACAAATTCAAATATTTTCTATTTAATTAATACCTAGAAACTTGATTAATCAACTCATTTTTATTGCTATTATTCTTTTCTCCCATTTCTAGGCTAAATCTGCTTTCTCTTTCTCTGGTCTTTTGTCAGCTTCGATCTTTTTTACCTGTTTTACTAAACATCTTCAAACTTTTTTCAAACAAGTTAAGCAGAACGCTTCTGAACGATGCAGAGGTGCTAGTTGAATTATTTATTATCATTAATAAAAACAATTTAATGGTAATGAAAAAATATTATTCTCATTAGAAAAAAGTTATCAAAAATAAAAGTTTTAAATGAACACTTTGATCATTAACATATTGAACAGTAATTTAGCTAGATTCTCACCTGTGTGGATTATATTTGAATTTTAGAATACGAAATTTTAATTTGAATATATAAGCAATTTAAACTTTGAAAAAAATTTTGTAAAAATTTATTTTATATTGTAATCATTTCTGAGCCAAATCATTTCAAAAGAGTTTGGTGTTTTTATAACTTTTCAAATCTTTTTCTTAATAATGCTACCGTCTTATGATAAGGCTATTTTTATCGAAAATTATAGCTTTTATTTTAAATAAACGTATGAATCCTCAATAGATGTTTTTAAAGTTTAATTACTATTCAAAATATACATAAGATGTATCTGAAGTTATTTAAGATCTTCTTTTCTGTTTTTGAATCATCTTTAGCGTCAAAAAATAAACCATAAAGTTAAAAGCGTAATATTGCTAAATTGCCGATGGTGCACCACCTTGAAGTGGTACGACGGTTTGTGTGTCCCAGTGATTTCCAAGAGTATATGAGCGGAAACTTTGGCGTCTGAAAGGTTCAACCAGGCTTAGAAGGCTTAAGGAGTAAGGTCCAGACAAAACGGTGCAGCCTGGTTTTCGAGGTTGGGGTTGTGGTGCAGGTTAACTAATTTAACATAGAAAAAAAAGATAGTTAAAAAATCTAACAACAACTATAATCACAAATTCTCTGGTTCAGAAAGAGCCGGGGCTCTTTTTAGGAAATTTATGACGCGTTGCAGCCAAACCCATCAGGAAGCTGCTGGACTGATATATTTCACCCAGGAACATTTCTATTTAAAATCATAGATTGCTCTAACACAGGTCTGCTTTACTGAGAACATGGAATGTGAGAAAATTTTGGAAGACATAAAAAGGGGCACAAGGGAGATACAGAAATACAGCCTCACACTTTTGGGAATGTGCGAAATACCTAGGACTGGTCATAGAAAAGCCAAATTGCAGACAAGAGAAACGTTGCTTTATTTAGAAAAAAACAAAGAAGAAGGCAATGAAGTTGATGTAGAACTCCTATTGTCCAAAAAAAGAGGCCAAGAGTTTGTTGGTATAGTAATCTGTGCCAGACCACATTTGCACAGCACGCTTTGAGTCACGCTTTAATCAATCAATTGATCAAATCCTTTTTATAACCCGTTTTCCTTTACCAAGGGTTGGGCTTTTTGAAAGTTCTATCTCGAAGTCGGCCTTTCCATTCAGAGCGATCGAGTGGATCCGCACGAACCATGCCTAGCTTTCTTTTATCATTAAATATGAGCTCATTCCGAGTTTTTTTGGGCCTACCAGGCTTTTTGCAAGTATCTAAATCCAACTTTCACACCTGGGAAATCCAACCCACGCTACGCTCTACATCTCCAAACCACCTCATCCGGCTTGTACGAAGAACTACCTCAACATGCCGAATGCCAAGTTTTGAAAGGAGTGAGTGAGAGCAAACGTTATCATTCGTTTTGATGTTGCACATCCAGCGAATCATGGCAAGGTCATTTCGTCTAAGGCGGTTCAAGGTGGAAACTGTTACGGGTTATGTTTCAGCAGCATGTAACATAGTTCTTCTGACACAGGTTGAATAGACACGGCCTCTAGTCAATAATGATAAATGACGATTAGCAAGGAGTGGAAGAAGTTGGCGAAATTTAGCCCAGGCACACTAACAACGTGTTATTGAAGCAAGCTCACATCCACCACCTGCAGCTAACATATCTCCAAGATAGCAGAACTCTGGGACAACTTCCAGTTTTTGATCACCAATCATCACTTCCTTTACTAATCTCCCATCAACAGGCCGTGCTGTACCAAGGCAACGAGTGCATCGGAAGTTAAGATCCGAAGTTAGAGGACCTTTTATGCCGCTGCATTTCTTATGTACCCATTGCCTGCAGCCTCCACACTTAATAACATTTCTACCCAAACCTGCTTGGCATACACCACAAGAATACTTCCCAGATTTTATCAACACATCAAGGTTCGAACCAGAAACCATTAGCTTTGTCTTACCCATATTCACCTTCAAACCCTTTTTCTCCATCCCCGATCTCCATGTTCTCAACTTCACTAATAGTTCATCCATGGACTGAGCACTTACCATTAAGTCGTCAGCACACAAGATCTCCCAAGGGCAACCTTTACGTAACTCCATAGATAAAGTTTCCAGAACAATAACAAAAAGTAATTTACTAAGAACAGAACCTTGATGGACACCTACCCGAACATCAAACGAGTTGCTATACTCATCACCAACTCTCACTCTACTTCTCACTTCCTTGTACATGGATTGTACAATTCTCACAAGCCATTCATCAAGTTTCAATTTACGCATACTCCACCAAATCACTTCTTGTGGCACTCTGTCAAAGGCTTTTTCCAGATCAATGAATGCTAAGTAGAGGGTCTTACCAGCAACCAGATGCTTTTCTTGTAACTGACGGAGGATAAATATGGCATCAATTGTACCCCGACCTTGCATAAAACCACATTGCATATCATTAATCACCACTCTCTGTCTGATAAAACCTTTCACTACGCGCTCCAGAACCTTCCTAACCTGATCAATTAACTTCAAACCCCTATAGTTAGACCTGTTTAAAGCATCACCTTTACCCTTATATACACTGACTAATTGACTTTTCTGCCACTCAGACGGTATACGGTTTTCGAAGATGATGTCTTCAATGAAATCTCGAATCATACTAGCACCACTTGAATCTGCGGCCTTGAGCATCTCAGCAACAATACCTGAAGGAACCGCTGCTTTCTCAAGGCTCACCTTATTAATAGCCTTTTTAACCATTTCTGTAGTGATAGGTTCGCTGGGACCTTCCACGGGATAGACTTTAGACAAACCACCTGGACCCCGCACAGATTGTTTCATCAGTCTACTCTCATCAGTTTAGGCTACTAGAGCAAGTTCTTTATATGCAGAGAAAACATTCTAGGACCAATACTAACAGCCTGATTATGAAGAAAGGGTACGTTCTTCACCTACACGGCAGAACATGGAGTAAAAAAATGATGCAGACCAAAGTTGTTTGCCATGATCAGCTACAAGCAGTACTCGAAAAAATTTTTTAGCCTTTATGGTTTTACGAGCCTAAAAATGCGTTTTTTTAAGATATTATTTCAAAGTATTTCATTAGCAACTCATCTCAACTCCATGAAATTACTGCAGGTAAATAGTCACACTCATATATTTCACATTCTACATCCATATGACTCGACTTCAATCACTTGTAATCTGAATTTATAAATTCGTCATACTTATTTGAAATTTCTAGTACCATAAGCACAGCTAATGACCATCATTAATTTCAGAGTTTTTTGGGCTCTAAACTAACTATATTTTTTGTAATTATTTAATTTTGAAAATCTTTTTTTTGTTGTGCACATTCAACTGCTGTCATACATTGTTGAAATTATGAACAACTCGTTGATAGTGGATGTTACAAAATTTTATTCGATACCCATGCCGACATTACCATAATGTACTGATCCATTATGCAGTAAAGTCCTGCTGAGAATAAACCTGATTCTTTGAGTGCTTGCACTTCTAATAAGAGCAAGTATCAATTTGTCAGATTAAAAAATATATAATTCATATGCATACATGGTAGATCATTCAGTAAGCCTTCCATACAAATGTGATGAAATAATATTTATTGAAACATTCAGTTATCGTTATAATTCATTTTGTTTAAAAAATACCATTAAAATAGATATGATAAAAAACAATGCTAAGTCATTTAAGGTGTATAACGTTCACGAATGACACTGTATGCAATCCTGTATAGATGACTACTAGATGAATAAACGTTTTACAAAAGAGCTTTGAATACAATTTGATTAAGTTGAAATCACTTATTGTAATGTTGCATCAAGGGTCCAAAGCATCACACAGCACACAATTTACTTTTTGTTAAGCGACTTTTATTATTTTTATTTCAGAAATTTCAATAAAAAATCGTGATAACATAATTAGAACAATGGATCAGAAACATGCATATTTTTAAACCTAACCCTAAGCTTGAATGATGATTTTATTAAAAGATAAGCATTTTATCTCGAAAGGAATTGAAAGTAAAATGTACTAATACTGACTAGGGCAATAATGGTTTTATTGTGCTCAAAATACGACACGGTATAAAAGTATAAATTTATGACATTATAACGGCCACCAAATACAGTGAAGTTAAATGCAATGCCAACCACCATTAGAGCCGCTAACATACCTTTATGGCAGATTCACAACCGATTGAAGTGTAATAAGCTTAATGTAATTTGGCATTTTATACACAAAACTGAAGAAATCTATGCACATAACAATAATAATGAAACACTTTACGAATATAAGGTATATATCTTCATTACTGTATAAAATTGCCCTGAATTGTTTAAAAAGTTATAGTTATAAAAATATAATGAGCCAGATGTGAGTTCAATAATATTAACAATAACAAATAAATAACCCTCAAACGTCATAACACTGCTTATAATAACTGAATTAATTAAATTAAAGCAGAAAAAGTCCATATTAGAAAACCAACGTTTATCTTTCAAACAAATTAACAATGATAAAAAATTAAAAACTATAGAAATTAAATTCAAATTACTTAATAAAACCAAATAAATTTTACACTAATATTTTATTTGTCAACCCAATATAAATAACCACAATTGTTTACAGAACCTCACTGATTAATTAATCCAGGTAAGTAGTTGCAAGCATGAATTATTGGTTTGCATCGTAATATATAGTGGTGTTTATGGGTGTGCAAGATTCATCTTCTTCTGTTTTATTATCACCATTATTGATACTTTCATCTGGGTTCTTGTTATCATCGGTCTTGTCTTCTTCATTTTTGTTCTCTTCATTAATTTTTCCTTTATCTTTTAAATTTTTTATTTTTCTCTTTTTTCCATCAGCACCGAGTCTATAATACCTGCTGATGAACAAAGGTACATTGATGTAATCAATATTCAATCAATGAAAAATCGATAATATGTAACAAACATACTAAGAACAACAAGTGAAAGGTGGACACCTGAATGGAGGCATGAATGGGGGCATGCACGGGTAGAGAGGTGGGACTAAGGCACCCCCATGCAGCATTATGTTCCTGATCTTACTTACTGCGTCCTGTCGTTAGTGTTAATAACATAAATAATTTCATGACACCACTGGGCCTTGTTGTGGGCGTCTTATAAAGTAAAATTATAATACTTAACCAATTGAAGCTGATTAAATGAATGTTGGTAACTATACAATTATTTTTGATCAAAACAAGATGTATCTGAATATTTTAATTACTGATAAGGTCAAAAAAGATCATATGTCTCTTAAAGGGTCTTGTGAATGACAAAACTAGCATGTTTGACAAATGTATTAAAAGTAATATAATTACCCTGGTTGCAATGTAGTTTCCAAATATCTCTACTGAAACCATGTCTTTTTTACCCTAAAAATGGTTTGGAAAAGATATAACTTCTTCTAAATAATCAATAAAGAATATATCGATGCTCTTTCTCTGGTTGGATAATATCGCCCATTTGTATGCTGCGCATATAGTGCTGATAACTTGTGTTGAAAATTTTCTAAAATTTTTTAAATTTTTCTCAAAACACATTTTTTAGACTATTTTTCAACAAGATTTGACACCGAGCGTTTCAGTTGCTTTCTTTGGCGCTATATAAATTATTATTATTGACGCCTAGGAACATCAACTGCAAGAGATATACGAGGGATGGAAACCTGCTTGTCGTGGGATCCGTTGGATGCATTGTTGTGGTCACCATCTCCTATGGACTTCTTTATGTCACCATCTCCTATGGACTTCTTTATGTCACCATCTCCTATGGACTTCTTTATGTCACCATCATCCCCTCCTTTCACTTCACCATTGAGCTTGTGATTAAAGGGCAGTTTGACCAAAGTACCTGTAAGTCTTTGCAACTCCTTGACGTTACGACCACTTCTACCAATCAACCTGCCCACCAAATTGCTTGGCACTTCTATGCTTGTCCTCAACTGCACCTTTACATTTGATTGATGAATTTAAAATCCCTTGACATTTTTTTTAAACTATCAAATGTTTATTGTAAATGAAAAGAAATTTAAGGAAGGTACCTCAGCATGACCTGCCATACTCAACTCCATTCTCATCTTCTCAAAGACAAAGTATGCTGCCTGTAAAGGTGCAAGTAAACATTTAATTTTGAGATGCATGTTGATGGACAAGCTTGAAAATGTTTAATATGAATGGACCTTCCAGCATGCTTCAGGAGTGCCCTTCACCACCACATTTCTCTCTTGTGTGCTCGAAGCAACTGCTGCTTTGTTCTGATCTTTCTTTGCTTCTATCTGATTCAATATCGTTAACCAAATTTATCATCATTCACCAGTGCTCTTAAAAATTTTATAAATATGAAGAGAAAATGGGATAGTAACATTGATGAAAGCCCTTGAGTACTTCATCATGTGTTTGATGGTGCTACCATTAGCTCCTATGATGGCTCCCACTGTCTGATTGGGCACTGCTATGTGTAACACCTGCATCCATAATCATTTCAAATTTACATCTTTCATGCAACTCATTATACGACAATCTTTATACATACAATTATATTGAAAATTATACTTAATATAAAAAATTGTTACATGAAGAAACTTAATGAGAATATTTTCATTATGGAATAGCTTTGTAATGACATAAATCTTTGAAGCTTCAAGTTTGGACCTCTATACCCCTTGAACTAGACCATCACCAACCCTCATTATTATGACAATTTGGTAAGGAAACCATGAGACTAGCCTCATTGTGTAAGAAAGCATTGGCAGTATTCTGAGACACTTCAAATGATGGGGGTAAAGACCTGATGAGGTGACATAATTGAATCTAATATGAACATCAATTCAACAAGTAAAATTCCTTATGCATTCGTATTTTCTTAACCAACATCTTTTCACCAGTTATTAAACAGAATTAAAACTACTTCACATATAGATAAATCATTTAAAAATCTCAATTATATTTTATAATGATAAACTAGATGGACAAGCTAAAACCACCTGCGAGAGTTGAGGGGGCGATGAAAGGGTGGGTACATGCCTGGATGCATGTATCCTGAGTGGAAACCCTGTCATCATTTACAATTATCTAAATAACGATAAACTATTGAGATGTGTAATGAATAAACCTCAAAAAGAGGGTTGCCTGATGGGTAACAGTCAGAACTAAACGGAGTGGACATCAAACCATTGCTCTATTGTAGTGGTAGTTTGTTTATTCAAATCAGTAATTTATCATTCATAAAAATATCTTATAACTGCAGAACAATTTTTCAAAATATGAAAATATAAAAAATCATAGGGTGACATACAACAAAAGACTGTTGTTGAGCTTGTAGGATGCATTCAGCCAGCTTGGCTGAGATGGCAGATTGAGCTTGACTCATGCCTTCAACCCCTCCTTTTATGGCGATTACTCGATCCGGGTACAAGTCAGATGTCTCTTGAGAACTGTGTTGTATTACATAAGGTCATATACCCTTAATTGCTTCTGCTTTTCTAAGCTTGATAAATTTTCAACAAAAATGCTGCCATTCATCATCTACATGGCCATCTTAAAGCAAAATCAACGTATAATATTCAACATGACAAAAAATTTTTAAATAAAAATTTGCCCAATATACATTTCTTAAAAAGAAAAGCTTAATAAGATATTGTATTTAAATGTTGTTAGACGATGAAAGATGCCAGCACTGATGCCCACAAACCACCTACTTGGAGACAGTGATGTGAGTGTTTGAGTCCTCCTTGATCTTTTTGATCACCTTACCATCCTTGCCAATTATCCTCCCACAAAACCTATCATTTGCTAACATCTTCAAAAAGACTTCTCTGTATGTTAAAACAATGCCATATTAGAAAATCAATTTTTCAAAACAACGAAGAACTAGGTAATTAAATTGCATACAACTTGAGTAACATTGTTACAATGTATGCACCTTTTATACAATTTATATGAAATTAGTATTGAATGAATAAATGCATCTAGTTCAATGTGTTGAAATGTCATCCACCAAACCAAGGCACACCCCTTGTTGTTGACAACAGCCTCCTGTTGCAGAACATTCAAGATCTCTTTGCAGGCGTTTGTGCAATTGTCTGCTTGGCCATATATTGAGATCACCTGACATAACGCATGCAAAGATGGTATATATGAATGAAGCTTAGAGATAATGAATCAACTTGAATCTTAATTAAAATTTTGATTATTTCTGAAGCTTTACCAATAAAGTTAGTCTTGATATCGCTCAAATCAGTTGCATAGGGAAATAAGCTTATGTATAAAGCTAAAACTCCACCACCTCCCTACACCAACTTTCAACTCACTTGATACTATAAAGAAAAATTCAACAAGTATACAACAGCAATACAACAAAAACAAGAAAACCAAACACATCAATGTCAAAATAACCAATAGTGAAGTCAACACTGCCATAAAACCACTCAAACTACGACAATATTGTAGCTCAAATGATGTAAATATTGAGTAGCACAACCATTGACAAACTTACTCATATAATAAACACCACAATCAACAAAAAACAATCTCACCAGCTTGGCCTTGGCATCCTACTCCCTATACCCAAACATAATAAAACCAAAAAAGTAAAAAACACCAGACCAATAATACTACTCTCCACCATTAGAAAAATAATATCACTCATCACTCTAAATAAACTAAGACCAACAACAAAAAACTACCTATCACCCAGCCAAGCTGCCTATATGAAAGGTAGATCCATAGAAGACATTGTATAGACACTCAAACTAGAAATAGCAAGCACATTAAACACCAAAAAAAAAATCACAATCCAAGGTATAGACTTATCCTCAGCCTTTGACTCGGTCAACAGAGTAAAAATGATGGAGACATTGGATACATACTGCTCCGAGGAAGATATGAAGTTGATACATTTTTTACTGAATGACACCAGCCTGAGAGTAAGAACCAAAGAATAAGGACCCATTTTTGACACCAATATAGGCATTCCTCAAGAAGATGGTCTCAGTCCAGTACTCTTCACCACATACCTGGAAGCAGCGTTGAGAGAAGTCAGAAATAATGTCCATGCACAAGACACTGCATATGCTGATAATGTTTATTTCATTAGCAAAGACGGCGTCAACCTAAATACAGTGAAGAAAATATTGGAAAAGTAGAACTTAAAAATGAATCCCACAAAAACGAAGACTCTCAAAATCTGATCAGACAACGAATGGAAAAATGCGAAAAAACTGGGGATGCTACTCGATACAAAGCAAGAGTGGAAAAGACAAAAGCAACTAACAACAACAGTAATGCTCAAGCTAAGCAAAATATGGAACTTGGGCATAACAAGAAACAAAAAGATAAGGATAAACAAAGCTTACATTCAAAGCATCGTGCTTTTTGGTTGTAGCACGTGGGCAATGGACAAGAGGATGGTTAGATTGGTAGAAAGTTTTAACTGAAAAATGGCGCAGCCTGTATGTGGATTTTTTGGCCAAACCGCATGAAAACAGAAACCGTGAATGCCCTGATTGAACCAGCTTCTCAAGTCGTGACAAGGCGACGCTGGCAAATGTTAGACCATATTCTGCGCATGAATGATCTGGATCCAACTAAACAATCTACCATCAAATGCCTTAAGAAAAAAAAATGCAAAGCGTGGAAGACCTAGCACCAGCCTTCTCACAACGATCAAACACGATCTAAAAGCCCACAAACTAAACATAGATCAAGCAGTTGAAATGGTACAAGAAAGGAACGTACAGAAACTGGAGGGAAGCCATACACCGGCGAATGAAGAACTTTGAAAAAAATTGAACACTCAATTTTATCTATTTTTTTCTCTTCATAAACTCTAATATATATATAAAGCTTGTGACGAATTATAAAAGCCTAAATCAAATTTTAAGGTCAACAAACACAAAGTATTTATTCAAAAAAAAAACTTGAAGCTTTTCGTAAGACATTATTAAGTGATTTTGATCATATAAGCTAGTTTTACAAAAAGCTTCATGTCTTTTTTGAATAATTACCTGGTATTTGTTGACCTAACAAATATACAGCTTTTGTGTTCAAAATTCTTTTTAAACCCATAAAATACCTTGTGATATTAATATAACTTTCATGTTAATGTCATTTAACAATCTTCAATTATGTACTGTCATTTTAATGTACTACTTATTAGTGATAATTCATAATGATCTAAGTTGTTAAATTGAAATATTGGCATACAAACCACTTTATCATTGATCTTGTCAAAATCATTGTTGCTGCCTTTACCATGAACATCAACCCTGTTTAATGATGGCTCAGATTATTGAAAAATGAAAATGGGAAGTATTAAAGTGGGTACTCAGAGTATCAACCAAAATATTATTCAGCTGAAAGCTGAGTTCATCATCAAGATTATTCACCCGTTTATAATAAAGACAAACCTGGCTTTGCATTTTTGAGTGATATTTTTGATTGTTTGCCCTTTACGACCTATGATGGCACCAACATATTCACTTGGAACTAGTATCCTGTGCAGCATATTATTTTTTTCTGATTAATATTTATATTTTAAGCAATATTATAATATTGATGTACAAAATAAAAGTAGGTGTCACGAAACTCAGTTTAAATTGTACTGTGATAAAAAATGTTTTATGACAAGGCTAAACTCGTCAAAAATTATACCTGTTTTTTGCTCAATAAATGTACTAAAGTTCTTTCATAATCAAACGTGAAAAATTGTTTGGCTAACAGATAAAAAACACATAAAAACTGCAATAATAAAACCACAGAATTTTAAACATCAATAATACAGTTGTGAAACTGTAGGTGCAGCAGCATGTAATGCACCAGCCGTAGAAGCATAGATGGATGAACACCAGTGAACATACCTGAGAGGACACCCAGCAGCACTGGAAGCTCCATTGCTCACCCTGTTGTGACCCTCCAACCCCTTTGTGCCGCTTCTGGTGCATCAGTTTTGATGATAATAATATAAATATCATTCTCATTTTCACTATAATCAAGATTTGTTGGTTGAGCATCAGATTTAAATGAAATATAAAGATTGTATTGTGATTTGAATACATCAAAGGTTTTTAAAGCTAAATATGTGCATTAAATTACATAAAAATTTTGATTTAAACAGAGTAAAAAAGATAAAATCTCATGAAATATTCTCAAGAATACTGCAATTGAATATAGAGATGGTCACCTGTGGTTATTTATTTTGCTTGAAGAGGAGGCAGGGTTGTGGTTGGCTAACTTGACCTAGTGTTTTTGTATCACAAGTTATACTTCACTCCAGTATTTACATGAAATACAAGAAATAAATTAAATTGTGAAAATTTTTGTAACATTCAACTGTGAAAAAGATGGGTATGAAGCTAAGAGAGTTCAGAACAGAAAGCTCAGTACCAATACCATTCAATCACATGTAACATGTAGATAAATGCAAATAATATTGCAAGTATATAACTATCATAGATAAAAAATATCAAAATCCCAAATCCTAACGCTTAATTCAGATCCATTTAGGTGGGAGGTATTCAGCATGGTGCTTGCACTAAAATTTATTTCATGCTAATCCTTAAGAGATCATTGGTAATTAATTATAATTGGTAGATATGCATATATGGATAAATTGGATAACCAGATATTCAATGTTTCAATTAAGTTGTTATAACGAAATGAAACTTTAAGATAATGACATGTTAGCTTCTTCAGGAGTGTCAAATATGACGGTGAAGTAGGGCTGCTCTGCATTGGCAACTGTGGGAAATGGTTCAAACATGCTTCATTCATTATTACTATATTAATACTAGCTATTATTTGATGGATGTCCATACAATATTAATACTTGTGAAAACAATAATTTAAATTAAACTATGGTATTTTGTTATAATATAGTCTGCCTCCATTTTTATTATTGTAAACAGCTTTTAATTCAAATTTTTTTTATATTATTCACAAAATATTTAAAAAAACTCAACACCTGAAAACAACATTTAGATTTTTAACTTCTATTATAAATAGTAATAACAAAGATAATAACAATGAAATGAGACATACCATGCTGAACTTTCTTGACAGTTCCATATGGTTTGCATGCCTCCTCAATGCTGCTTATTGATGGTGATGATGATGATGCTTGGTATGATATTTCGATTCTATTACTTTGTCTGTCAATTTTCATTATTTTGCAGCATTTTGTTTAAACTATGATTTAATATTCTGAGAAACTAAATCAATTTATAGTAATATGACTTTATTGTAGTTTAAAAAGCTAAATAAAAGGCACCTCCTATTAGAAATAAATGAATCAGTATTGTCAGGACCCATGTTAAATTTTTGAATAATGGATATTGAATCTGTAGAATTAAATATGATGAAAACCTTGAAAAATTTCTATAAAAAATTCAATGTAATTACTTAATGAAAAAAGCTAGTGAAACTTTCAAAAAATCACTCACTTGATTTAGAAATACCACAATAATTTAGAATCAGGAATTAATTTTGAAACCTTTAAGAAAAAATTGAATTTAAATTAATTTGGTAATATTGTCATAACAGAAGTGAATTTCATTCAGTGCTAAAATCACATCCGGAAGAATAAGGAATAGTGACGGACACTATTTTATAAAATAAATTTTGCTATAAATAACTATTGAAACAGAATAATAGTCAAGGTATTAGTTATAATTCACGTTGTAGTCGGCACTCCGCCATTTTTGTCTTAGACATCGGCGTGTTCAAAAAAAGAAAACAATACAATTTATAAATTTAAAAAAAACATTTTCAATTTGATCTTTCTCAAAATTTCAACAAACCTAATATTGAGACTATTTAATGTTATTATTGAATAGTTTTTACTGGCTATCGGTACATTTGCATTACTTGGTTGAAAATTTGATTGCCAAAAACACCATTTAATTTTGAATAATTTTAAAAAATTTAAATTAATCAATTTTTTATTGTTTTATATTATTTCAAAACATATATTAAATGTTTTAGCAAAAATCTTTTCATTTTAATAATTTTTCAAAAAGATAATAATTCAAAGTAGGAGTAATATTTTTCAAATTAACACAAAACATATTTTTAAAAATTTAAATAATTTTTTATACTGTTAATGTTGTTTACAAAAAATTGGCAAAATTCCAGATTATGGCGCCTTAGATTAAAAATAAAAATAAAAAATTTTCGTTGTATTTATTTTACAATTGATTACCTTCAGTGGTTTCAAAACTTACTTTTAAAAATTCATGTTTAAATTTTAATAAATATTCGTTAGAAAAATTTTACATAAAATATCACTGTTTTTTTTCAAAACTATTAATTCTTATACTGTTATTTCATCTTTTTTTTATTTAACTGTACGTAGAAATATTACTTACAACAAATTTGATTTCTTAATAATATAATTTGGTTCTAAAAATTTAATTATTTGAAAATCAACAAATATGCAAGGTAGTTGTTTTACGTGTTATAACAAAATCGACACTCTAACAAAGACATACCAATCAATCTAAACATTCTTTTGAGTTGATTTAATGTTGCTAGGTTAATTATTTATTATACAATAATGTTTATACTAAGTGGTGTATTTTAACAGATACCACTTAGATTAAACTTGATTCTAAAGAAGGTTTTGCAAAATAATTGGCTAAAATACTTTTATACTAAAGTTTTTATTATATAATAACAAAAAAAAAAACAAATAATGCGTACAAACATTAGTCTTTACATATATATGAAAGACCTTGACCGGCTGAAAGAATTTTGTTTATGTATTTCAAATGAAAAGTGAGTAAAATAGAGTGATCTAAATTTGTATATTTTTTCATATATTAGAAGAAAATTTTAGTGAAAAATATTTTAGTTTGCAAAATTATCAATTTTTTCAAGCAGACACTTGGGATGAATTAGAAGCTATTTTTAGAAAATGTTTCTTATTTTTTCGTTATTAATTCATTAAAAACAAAAAAAAGCGGCATCTATAGATAGCGTACTAATCTTAGCTTAACTTTATTTTCAAATAAAAATGACCTCGAATAAAAAATAACAAACTCTATATATATCTTATGGTTGTCTCAGTAGATTGATTATTTTTTTAATTATTAAAATGATCATTTAAAATCAAATAATTGACATTTGAGATGGTTTTGAGGATAGCTATAAGCATGTTGGGAATCAAAGGATTATTGATCGGAAGGAGGGCGAGGAGGAGAGTGGATGAAAAACAAGACAGTCCTGATAATGATCGTAGTTTAGGAGTTTAACATTATTCTAAATTTTACTTCAAATAAAATAAATAAGATATATAGTATTCAACGATCTTCCAAGGTAATTTATTAGAGACTTTTTTACATATAATCTGTTTCGATTTTCATTTTTGCTTAGAAATGTTATTAACTGTGCAAAAACCTCAGAAAATTTCCTAGTGAAATTATTTTACAAAAGTCAATTATAACCGTGTAACTAAGATGTACTTTTGATTTTCAAAACTCAGTGACCTTATTTATTTTAGTTATTTCTATTATTATGCCTTTGTAATTGTAGTGAAATCTCAAGTATATACTATCTCGTTTTGAAAATTAAAAATTTTTTTCTTTTAATTTCAAAAAATAAATTTAATTATTTCTTCTTCTATTAAAAATAAATTCATCACATAATCATTCAAAAAATCCTTCAACAAAACCTTCAATTTTTATTATTTCGTTTGCTCTTATTATCCTTCATATTTTGCATTGTCCCATTCAAGGCCGCCCTATATACAGAGAATATATTCAATATAAAGCAAGTTACACTCGAGAAACATATGGAAATATTCATATAAGTTAGGGTATTCAGAGGCGTATGAAAAAACCTTGGATTTTTGAGGTATATAAAAGGAATGATCGAACAACTCCTCGTTTTTATGTCGACTTGTTTTGTGTAACATTGCGGAGGTTGTTCACCGTGAGTTGTGACGTGATTTAGTTATAAAACACTTAAATATCACAATTCGTAGTCTTTTGCCACTTTTAGATATAGATTATTTCTAAAATTAAGAAAAAACTCAATTTAAGTCTTTATTACTGTCCCTACAAGATTCCACTTGAAGTATAACGGATTATTCCCCTACCAATTCTTTCATTGACCATTTTGTATAATTTATTCAACCGAAAAGTGAAGTTTCATCTCTATATTGACTCGTAAAGTTACGCCCACGGCTATCATCTATGATAACCAAGACGCAGTTTACTTTATAAGTCGAGCGTGTTTAAATAGGTATTAACTAAGCTTTAACATTTTCTCATCAATAACTCAATGAAAATAAAATCTGAAAGTGATATATTCCCCAAGGTTATCAGCCCATAAGCTTGACCCAAATACCTGCATAGATTTCATCCTTTCCGTATTAGGTCGTTTCTGCGCCATAAATAAGCTTTATGGAGCTTGAAAGAAACGCCTGAATATACTAAACGGAAGATGTTCTCTATGTAGGTGTTGGAGTCTTGAAGCCCACAACACTAGCTTGGCATTAATTACTGCTTCAATTATAGTTTGATCTGTTTTAATATTTTTCAACAGTAACAAAATTCACTTTTTTTCAAAGAATAGATTTTTTTAAAATAATAAAACAAGTCTGTAATGTTAAAATCCTGTTTGTTAATGATTTAATCAACTCTTCAACTTTTTGCCCACCTTGATCAAGTTTCAAATTGGAACAATCAATTGAAATTGTTCATACTCAGTGTATTAAAAACTAAATGTATTAAATTGAAAAAACACTTAATCATTATCTTTTCATTAATGGTTTCACAATCTTTCACCTTGAACTTATACACTTTTAATCTTAAGACTTCACAATATGGTAGATACCATTTTTTATTGTTTTCCAGTTTTTATACAGTGTTTAGTGAGTCACTAAAAAGAATGTTTCAAAAATTTTAAATTCAAACCTATGCTTTGATTGATCATATGAATGAAATGCAACAAAAATTTTTGAAATAGTACTACAATTTTAGATTTCTTTAAAACAATCTTGAGCGTAAAACTTTAAATTTCTGAAGTTCACCTCAAAATCTTACTTTGTACTATCTTTCAAACTGGAAGAACTGAGTATGTAACTCACTGGGAAACTAAAAAAATGAAAGACGTCTGTGCATTGTCAAGAGATTTTGGAAAAAAAGTGTCTGAAGGTTTCTGTCTGTTTCTAATAACTGAATGTCTTTATTTCAAAACTCGCCTTTTGGAGCTGAAAAATCAAGAAATACTTTGTCAATAATATGAATTTAATATTTATAAATATACTGCTTTTCAGCGAAAAAATTATTTTTACTCATTAATGATGCTGATGAAGATATTTTGCGCCTTAAATATAACAAATTAACTTAGAAATTAGGATTTTATTGTATTTATAAAAAATTCAAAATATAATATTTTATAAAATTATCTATTATAATATCTAGATTGTTTTATTGACAATTTATTAAGTTTTTTTTCTTAAATTTCCTCTCCGGAAATCAACACATTGTGAAAACGTCATTAACATTTTTTAATAAAAAAAAAACTTGGAAGAAGTTAAAATGTTCATTGTCGGAGGTGACCAAGAGCAACTACTTCTAATTATACTTTTATCAGTTAACGAAATGACATCGTGTCGTTTAGAAAAAAAAGCTTATTATTCAGTTAATAAAAGTGTTTGATAAAATCGTTTTTTAACATCAATTTAGTTGAAATTAAACCAACGTTAACCACGTTTCAAAAAATATTGTTTATTATTTTTTCCCTCATAGTTTTTTCATATATTTTAATTTTGCTTATAAAAATGATATGATGTAAAATATTGGTTTCATGCCAATTAAAAACGTAAACTTAATTGTTTGCTAATAAAAATATTTATTATAAACATTGACTATGAAAAAATATAAAAAGTAAACTAATTTTAAGAAAATAAACTCAAAAATTGATTAAGTTAGCCTAAAAACAATGATAGACCTAATGGCTTATGAGTTTATCGAGACTGATAATGATTTCACATTAAAGCGCAAAACTTTGTGAGCTTTATTTTTATGTAAAAAAATTATTTCTTATATATTCTAAACTGTTACTTTATATTTTTATTGGTATAAAACTTTATCAAACACTTCGTCAAATCATTAACATTTTTACTAAAGCCAAATAACTGTTCATTAAATGAACGTACAAAGCTCAGTTGTCAGCTTAAGTCATCTAACTAATACAGAAAAGCTTGTACCTTACGATTAGTGCCTGGTTTCATTAACATCATCTATTTGAGTGAAGGTTTATATTAAATATTCAAATCGGCCGTACATACCTCAAATTTATGTTTAGGTAAAATTAATCTATTGAAAAAATATACTTTCAGCCTGTTTATTATGGACCTTAACGTATTCTCAATTTAGAAAGTAGCAAATAAGTAAGTTACAAAACATTTTGCATTAAAAAGTGAAACAAAAATTTGCAAAAAATACTACAATAATACAGTGAAAAATATAAATACATGATTTTAATGGCTGTGTAGGAAAACACAATCGGTATAATGGTTTGAAAAAACTTTAAAAATTAGATAATTATTCAACTGAAACATCCCAGCCAGACAAAGATAAATTACAGAAGAAATAGAATCCATTTCTATTAATAGAATTGTTTGTATTATCATTCTGCTTCAGAATCTCTGCTTTGAAAGGTGATGACCAGTCAAATGTTGCGACTTTATCTTCTATTTCAATTGTCACACGAGCCTTAATTGGATTATTATTTTTATCGAAATATTATCTACATAACCTGATTATCTATTTTTTTTATTTTTTATTATATAACATGAAAATAATTCTTTACTCTTAAAACCTAAACTGAAACACACCTTGCCTCCTTTGACTTCAACACTTTCAAATACAACCACATCTCCAGTCTTTACCATGGGCAGTTGAGTTATCTTTCTCAGTCCATCAATGTAGATTACCCCTAAGCAACAATCATTTGCAACCATTCAACAAAACAATTTACAAGATTAGGTGAACAATATAAGTTGATAAGATGAAGTTTGGAAAATTCAAACATTTTAGTTAATAAAATAGGATATAAAATAAATAATAAAATTTAGATGTATATGTAGATGTATATATGAAGAATAAAATGTTTAAATTATTTTAAAGGAATAAAGCAAGCATACACAGGCCAACATTGATGCTACACTAACCTTGCCATGTGACGTATAAACAACCCTTTTCCTTCACTTGATCAACTGAATGGATATAATGGTCACTGATACCCCAGCCATCTTCCACCTCATGGCTTTCTGGTGCGTTTTCAATGCTGAAGTTGATTCGACCAGGACAAGGAAAACTGTTCAATGTAGATATGAAGAGAGATTCACCATTGGTTATGTCATCAAGAATCTTCAACTTGTTCCCTGTTGCCTCAACTTTATCATTGCTTGTTTCCCTCCAACCTGTACATCAAATCAAATATACGTCAACTCTTAATCTTTATATATACCATATTTTTAAAAAATAGTGAATAAAGATAATCTTAATAAAAATATTGTCAAGTTTAGTCTTGGAAACAACATCTCAATAAATTCTTCATTAAGACTTCATAAAAATTTAAACGTACAATGAAATGTTTTGAGAGTGGAAACATATATTGGCAGACTCCAAAACAGCAAGTCATTATCAGCCCCACCATCATTCACTTTTGCAGCCACTCTAAACACATATGAAGAGTCAGGTTTGAGGTTTTTAATTATGCTGCATGTATTACATCCTTTGTAGGCAGCTTCATATACATGAGATTCTTCTTGAGTATCCAATAATTTTTCATGGCGTAATGAATCATTTTTGTCAACTTGAGCATATTGGACATGATATACATATTTATCAGATAACTCTTCACTTTCTGATAAAACCTTGAAAAGTAGAATCAAGTAAATACACGAATAAACACTTATAATAAATATTCAAGCATTGTTTGAGAACATAACTCAAATTGAGTGATACCTTCCACGAAAGATGCACACTGGAGGACAGCACCTTGACAGGTGAGAGCATGCAAGTGACAGTGGTGTGGTGCAGGAGGTTTGTGCAATGTGTACTTATTCGGCTTGTCAAGTCCTCTTTCAAGGCCTGATGTTGATGTTTGAATTTTTTTGAAGTTTTCTCTTTATTTAAAAGACTTATATTTGTATTTTTGTCATGAAAACTTAATGATTAATACTAAAATTTTATTATAAGACATAATTAATTATTAACTAAAACTTAATCATTAATTCTTATCAACCACTTGAAACTCCTTTTAAAGAATGAAAAGTTTTAAAAAAAATAAAATAATATATACAATATCATTGTTATGGAAGGATAATGGGTGTTGATTGGTAGGGGAAGTGATGAGCATTGAAGTGTCGGGTGCTTGGATGGGTGATTGCCTGGCTTCTGGCTCAGCATCTTTGAAGTACGCACATGAAACCTTGCTCAAGTTTAACAAAAAACTGGAAATTGAAAATTTTATTGATCAATTTTGAATAGAATAATATATTCAAAATTAATAAAATTTTGATTCACAGCCATAAGTGATAAAGCTTTAAATGTTTGAAACCATCAGAAATAAAAATGCTTCTCCATGTTATCACATGTTTTAATGACAAATAATAGTTTGAATGATTCTTTTCTAAAAAGTTAACATGACTATGTTAACTTTTTTCAGATGAATCATTTCTTCAATTACAGCCAAACTAGAAGGTGGACTTAATTAAAGAATTAATGTAAGCCATGATTATATAACAATCACCAACTTTTATGATCATTACTTTTAATAGGCTCAAACATCAAAAATGGCTAAACTTCATCATTTGGTTTCATTAAATATTGGAATTAAATACATATTTTAGGTATATAGTATCTCACTTCTCATGACTTTGATGAAGCTGTTTGCTATCCACTTTGCTAGCTTCATTAGTATTAAAAATAGTTATTAAACTGTATTTGGTAATTTAATGATTATATAAAACTTAAATAACCTGGATTTACAAGTATTGTTTCTCTATTAAGATCCTCTTCAATTTTCCCTAATACCTCAATATTTTTTACATTTGTTTCATTGACTTTTTCAATCAAACGTTTATTTTGTTCTTCAATAGAATCAATAATCGTCCGTTTCAAATTTGAAAAATAAGAATTAATTTTTTCTTTAGTCTTTTTGTTGCTTTTGCAAATCTTCAGTTTTTGATAAAAAAATGAAATGATAAATCAAATGCATCCTTATCAAAGTAAAATGAAAAAATAAAATACTTGTGATTTGAAAAAAGATAAGTAGTTTATTTTCGCCAGAATATCGGCTTCTAAAGATCCTGTTGCACAAGTTGTTTTTTTTATTTCCATCTCTAAGTTTAAATGTACATGATTCAATTTTCAAAAATGAAATTTTTCAATGAGGAATGACAACGAATACGGCACAACAGGTTTAAGGAAAATCAAACTTTAGCAAAATACATATATTTTTTTCAACATAGAAAAAACAGTTTATCTACACAATAATTATGAGTAAAGATAAAAACTATTTTTAGGAATAAACCTAATAAAGTTTACAAAACTACTTTATTTTAATTTATGAAATATTTTTTAAGCCACATCAAAAAATAAAAATCATAATTTTCAATACATTAAAAAGCAACCTCAAAATCAAAATAATTATTATTCATGTTTAAACTTACTGTTGCTCTAAAGACTATAAAAATGTTTATTTCATCTTCGTCACCACGATGTTCCCTCAAATAGAATCCAGTCTTTAATTCACAAACAATTCAGGAACATGCATGGAACCAAAAGTATTTCAATTTTATTTTTGAGTTTTATATTTTTAAACTAAATCTTTCAACAAATGAAAATAAATTGAATTATTATCGTTAAATTTTGTTGAAAAAAATCTTTTTTTTTTGAACATATCTATCCGTGTTTTTTCAACTTTATTTTTAATCCCACTCTCTATAGTTTTGAAAACACAAGTCCATCATCAGCTCTGTTTAATTTTCTAAAATTTTGTTTTCTAAGAAAGAATTGATATGTGAGTGAAGTCTGCGTGTGAAAAGAATCAGTCACTTAGATAGTTTTTCAATTCCGTAAAATAACCATATAACTTATACTCTCAAGATAAACTCCAAAATGTAAAATTTTCTTAAGAAAAGCTTTGTGTTTTTTTAATTTTCGTTTCCTAAACACGCGTTCATTTCTAGGAAAAATAGGAATTTTGAAGTGGACGTTAGTCCTCTCTTCAAAACCACTGTACTTCAAGTTGACTTGTAATGATATGAGACAGATTAGCTTACTGATCTTCTTAACTATCTAAAAAATATAAGAGCCGCTCTCGTTGTCTTACAGTTCAGTACTAAAAAATTTAAATGGGTTCTTCTCTATCTTTAATGTAATGTAATCTAATGCAGTATTTATAAAGCGCTTTTCCTTATAGATCAAAGCGCTTGCTAAAAATTTAAGGTAGCGAAAACACACTGTGGAACGGTGTGCTAATTGTCAGCCAACGCGGGATCGAAACCGGTAACTTTTAAATAATTAGTCTAATGCTCAACCATTGAGCTATAGGGGCCGACTATCTTTAATTTGATGTCGGAAAGAAACGTTTTGAATGCGTCGCTCTCAACTCTCTAATTTCTACGCTAAATTTGTTTTCTCTTCATCTGATTATTATTTGGAATACTTCAATTTTACCTAAAGTTTTTTTAGCAGTTCAATCTTTTCTAAAAAAAATTCAATTTTTCTTTATAATCCATTAGCGACAGAGCCCTTTCAAGCGATGAGAAAAAAGGGCTTTGCAAATATCCCTCTAATAGATGAATTTCAAATGAATTTATTCCATAATATTTTTAAAATAATTAAAAATCATCATAAAAACTTTAGCATGATGAAATCATAAACATGTATGCAAAAATGAAATAAAATTCGAATTAATTTTTAAAAGGTTTTTAGAGATTGCTTTTCACATCCCTTCTTTAAAAAATCGAGTTACTTTTTGCTGAATGGATTCAAGCATTTGACCTTACTTTTAGCTAGAGTCGTTTTAGACTTTTTAGTTGAGGCCTTCTATGATGAGTAATTGTTTATATATGCCTTATTTTTTAAATAAACTTTCATTATTGTTAGTTTTTTCCACTTCTATCAAAAAAAATTTGAGTGTGTCGAGATACCACACATTTTTAGCTGAAGATTTTGTGAGTCTGAAAAAAAAACTTATAAAAAAGAATTACATCTGAAACTTTGAATCTGAAAACTGAAAAATTAGCCAATTTTAGATCCAGAATCATTCATGTAAAAAGGAAACTCGAAAATCATGCAACGTAAACAAAAAAATATTAAAAAAGCTCAGTATATTTTCGACAAAACCTTTTATGAACCATGCCAGAATGACCACTTAAAAGTGTCAAAAAAATTTTACCTAAAATCTTGCATGAAAAAAAACCTCGCTATGACTACCTCTCAATGTCAGATATGTGAAATTTCCACGAGCTCCTCTCTCCATCAAATCCATGGATCTATGAATCGAACCCTTTTAAAATCACGAGTTTTGAAAGAAATTGAAAAAAAGATGCGGGTCAATGAAAACATGATCTAAAAGGATTTTTCTCTTACATGAAACTCAGTCGGAAGAAATAATATATGTTAGTCAAATGAGCACATCGGTAGGACATTCTTTATTAAGAAAAAAAGCTTTCCAATACTTTGTATTTTCATATTTCAGGTTATGAACAAAATAAGAATATGTTTATAAAAAAAAAAACCAGTTTTGCAGTTTTTCAATACATGCCAAAGACCATCAAATAACTAGCTTAAACATGACTTCATAACAACGTTAAAAGTAAATAGATGACAGACAGACAGACAGTCGAAGGAACGAACGAACAAACAAACAAATAATGGGTCTCATTATAATGGGATGAAACTGTTAAAGTCCTCAAGAACACTTTAGTATATTTTGATTAGAGTCAGTTGATAAATTTGCAGCAATACTTAACTCGTTCATGCGATGCCATTTTTGAATAATATTACTATTCTTTCTGTCAATCTAATTTTGAATGGTTATATATGCCATATTATATAAGCAGTTTCCTTTCCTTCCATTTTGCTGCGTTTTTCACAGTAGAACCCGTTTGAGTTGGTGAGAAGGACTGACAATGCGCTTAGCGGGTTTTGATCATTCATGTCTATAATATTCTAGCTCTATCCGTTTGAGGGAACATTTGTTTTCGTCACATGTATAAAAAACTAATAATAACAAAAATAATGAAAGTTTGAACAATATATCAAACATTGAAAAAAGTAATAAAGTTTTTTTAACAATATATCAATAAATTGAAAATTCAGATTTCTAACAGTATCATATCGAAAGAATTTTATTTTGAAGAAAATTGAGTTTTTAAAGCATTTAAAAAGTTAATTTTCCATATTAAAAAAAAAAAGAAAAATCTATAAAAACAAATTTAATTATTCAAAACGTGATATAAAAAAAATCTGAAAATTTTGAAACGAAAAATAGATCTTTAAAAAAACTATTTTATTATGTTTAAAAATTTTTATTATAATTAAAAAGCTTCTTTCAGATGATATCTTTATAAAATAAAAATATGTATATCGGTTCTATGGTGTAATGGTTAGCACTCTGGACTTTGAATCCAGCGATCCGAGTTCAAATCTCGGTAGAACCTAATTTTTTAAGTCCACTTCAAATAAAATTATTTACTTCAACTTCTTTATGCTCATTTTTTCACTATTTAAATTCAATAACTTGAAGTCACTTAACCTCTTCTCACTCAAATAAATCATTACAAAAAAAAAGAAATATTTTCTTAACTTTGTTGAAAGTGAGTATTTTTTTTAATTATAAATAAGATATAGTTCATATTTTTAAAACTCGCTCTGATTTTTTCCGATGAAGTCATTGAAAAGATACAGTATTTTACGTTTCTTATGGAACATACTTTATTCATATACTTTTCGATCAATTCAGCTTTATCAAAAAATTTATTTAAATTAAATTTTTAATTTACAAAACTCATACTTATTTTATACAGAAAAACAATTGAAAAAATTTTTTAACTTTGAACCCTAAGTGAATCTACAAGAGATTGTTTCAAAAATTATATCTAACAAATAAACGGATAAAATCTGAATGTTCGAAACTTAATCTAAAAAATTGGAGTTTTTGTGAGCAGTTTTAAAGACTACAAAACAATGATTTTTGTTGAGTGAATAATTAGGTAGTCTATATAATCTAATAAAACATATTTCATTTATTATATTTGTTGTATTTTTCGATTTATGGGTTCTCAAAAGAACAAAATAGGCTTTTTATTAACAAGATAGAAAACACTTCATTGGTTAAAATAATTATCGATAAGATATTAACTATTAAACGGTTATATAAATAAATAAATAAATATATATATATATATATATATATATATATATATATATATATATATATATAT